>JAAXCT010001606.1:0-148409 GCA_012490785.1 Eragrostis nindensis | reverse complement strand
TGAATCAGTAAACGAGGTATCTAAACACCAGACCATACCAATACTTGGCACCTGACAGTATATACATCGAGATGAAAGGACAGTCATGCCTCGTCATGCCTCCTCTTGCAGCTGATAGATAATGGATGGAAATTGCAGCAGCAGATGAACGAAACCCGATGTTTAACACAGCCTTTCTGAATTTTTTTTTCTCCATAGAAGTCAATACACTTCTTCTTCAACGGCAGGCAGTTGTACATTTTGAGTACGTGGAATCTTGTTTTCCTGCCTGCCGATTTTCTGTAAATAGCACTACCCAAGTGGCACCACAATACAAGAGCTCCCAGCCGAATAAGCATATAACGCATGGACTACATGTAGTATTTACATCAGGTAGTTAAGCAAAATAAAGCAGCATCCTATTAAAAGCTCATAACCCAGTTTCAGGGGAAAAAAAAAGACATGAACACCCAAAAAAAAAAAAAAACATGTTATGCATTATCTCCATGCAGTTCTCTCTATAATGCTTCTGAACCGTGCGAAAATATCTTTCACCTAGCCACACTTATCATTATCACTCGGCAGCAGCTTATAGCTAATCCAATAGTACAATTGTATAGGCAACTTAAACATTCAAAAGCTTACTGACACCGGCTCTCAGTCCTCTTGGTTTTGCGATTTAGCATCAAGCAAGTTTTGATTTGACTATGTCATGTCCTAGACCTCTCTCGCAGATCAGCAACAATGGATGGGAACTGCTGTGCCAATTCCATGAAACCGTCAGTCAAGACAACTTTCCTGAAATTTTCCTCCAACGCAATGAAGTCAATGCATTTGTTCTTCAGCTCTGGGCAGCTGTACGTTTCGGCGCAAGCTAAGTTAGTGGCAACCGAGTCCACCGACAAATCGATCTCACACATCTTCTGGGCACACAAAAGCTTCAGCCGGTTCAACGCATACCGATCGGCCGCCACAAGCAAATCCTGCAACTCATCAGTTATAAATGACTGCCCAAGCTCGTCATCTGAGGGAAAGGAATCCGTGTACATGAACCGAAGCATAAGTTTGAATGTTGATGGGGTGATCTCGTGCAGGGTGATGGATGACATTGAGGCCTCCGCCATGGATCCAAGGAGCTCCGCTCTGAAGACCGGTGAGCGAGCGGCAAGCACCAGTCGATGTGCGTGGAATGTCTCCCCGTCGACGGTGAAGGACACGTCCGCCCCGTCCATGCTATCCAACAACGCTCCAAAATGTTCCCCGATATCAGGAGGTGGGACGGGAATATATTTGTCATCGATGACCACGATCATGATCGACAACTTGATATATTCGTTTCTTACATGTTTGGCCTCCACATCGGCATGCGAAACGAACCGACTCCAGCCCCATCTGTATGACGTGCCGCTGCAAAACCTGTGATGACAAGTGACCTTTTTCGCCGAGTTGGAAGATGGTTGGCCGTTTCCTTCTAAACAGGCCGTGAAGGTGGTCTCGACACCAGAGGATTTGCTCATGAGCTCAAGGAAAAAACCAATGTACTTGCCCTCATCATACCCACAGGGGTACCATCTGAGCCTCCACATGTGCCCGCACGCGGGGAAGCGGTCGGAGTCCCGCGCCTTACCAACGGGGTTGCGGTTGGTGCGCTCGTAGTCCAGCTCGAACTCGACTAAGGTGGAATCCAACTTGGTGTCCCGCACCTCTAGTGTTGTTGTGCGATATCGCTTGTCGCTCCGCTTGGCCACTACAAAAATATATAGCAGGGAATTTAGCAGCAAGCTATACTATCATAACAACTCGATCTTTTTTTATATAGTTCGTTAAAAAAAATCATAACATGGACGTTTTCTAAGATACTGAATAGCGAGCCGGCAATTAAATAAATATAGAGAGAAAAATAGGGCAAACTGGACACGCCCTTAGCCTTAAAAACCTGCTGATAGCCTAATACGCTTTTTGTATTTGGGTGAACACAATTCACAACATGGGACTAGCTAGGAGAAGCCACCAGCTATAATTAATGGGGAAGCGATGAAAAACACGAAACTAGTACTACTCACTGTCAAGAAACCCGCGGAGGGGCAGATAATTAATGAGGCTGCTCTCCTAGGCTAGCAGCTATCTCCCCCACCTTCGCCGGAGCGGAAAGCTCGGCTACACGATGGACTCGATAGCGGCGTCCCGGGCTTGATGACTTGCTAGGGTTTGTTGCCTCGCGGTTGCCGGTCGCACAATATAGAGTAGGCAGGGGGCGCACCAAGAAAAACATTGTGCCGCCCTAGTGGGCCCAGGCGTAAGCAAAGCAAGCCCACATGCACGTTTCCTGGATGGACGGACGTCCGTGCTGCCCAATTTTTTGTTTCCTAGCTCAAGGGCCCGACTAGTTCCATGCATTATTTCTTCACATGATCGGAACATGTTATACTGGTGATTTTACGAACATGTAGTGTTTTTTTTTTTTTTGGCGAAAAGATCATGTAGTGTTTGTTAACATGTTATACTGCTGATTTTGTTTTCTAGTTTTACCAAGCAAATACAACAAGCTCCGCCTATTCACTTGATAATTGACAAACAGTATACAAAGGTTTTACAACCATGATGAAAACACCAAGTTTCGTGTAGGAATTCAGAGCTCTCAGGACTTCCTCAAACAAGCGACGGGAAATCTGCTCTGAATTTATTCCAAAGTCTGACTTAAACACCTTGGGGTACTACTACTAGATCTTGACTCGAAGCCCCCGTACTTCTATTCGTGGCTGGAGCAGGGATACAGCAGTCATCAGTTCCTGGGGCACGGCGGGATGAAGCATTTCACAGGTCGGAGTGCGATGGGCGGCTTCTCCTCCCGGAAAAACGGAAGCAGGACTGCATTTTTTGCAGAAACAAGTTTAATATGCGAAACGTTTAATCTGAAAGGAGCCTCTCTTTTAATCAAATGAAATGCAGAAACAGACTAGAGCTTGCTCACATCGCCGGCCTTCGCAGGTGTAGCTGCTGTTCATGATCACCACGCAGATGAGCGCCATGGCTTGGATGAACACAACCAACCCGCGAGCTTTCAGGCTGACGACTTGGACGGATGACGATGCCATATCTGTTCACCTGAGGACTTGAAGGTTTCTACTTCTACCCTTGGATCTCTGCTTGAGAAACCAAAGAGCGAGGCTGCTATATTTATACAGGTTCATAGGACGTGAGGGTCCGTCCATGTTTGTCAAAAACTGGCTGTAAGCGATTCAGACTTTGCTTCTCAAATTTTCAACTTTCAGCATTGTGGGCTGGACTTGTTTGACTGCAATCAATGGATTGGGAGCATGCTTGTTGAATACTGCAGCGGCTCAATGTATAGGAGACAGTTCCAGCAATAAGGAGAAGCAGTGTTTGCCTAGCAAACCACCGTAGCAATTTGGAGGCTGAGATAAAGGTGCTGTTGCCATCAGCACTCAGCAGGACAGGCAATGGAATGCAAGGACAGCGGCCATTTGAGAGGATTAGCTATCTTTTTTATTTTTGGTGCAAAGGTTGCGCCAGGTACCAGAAAATTATTGCCACTATTGGGACTGCTTAGATTTGTGGTGTTTGCTTAGGAATTATGAAATTCAGTACAAAATCTGAATTAGCACAACACGTTTCAAGTTTCCAAGGAAAATATCGATTCTCATGAAGTACCACTCATGCAAACACCTCCTAAGCAAGTTACAGTTCCAGTGATAAAAAATTTAGAGTAAAGCATATCAGTGACTCAGGGATATCATTGCTTTCATCCATAAAAAAGTACAGAATTTCAGCTCGATAACGTCCAGCATATTCCAGTAGATAAGATAGCAGTAGCACTAATGGATCACTAGATAAGAAAGCAGTAGCACTAATGGATCATGCAAGACTACTACATATTAAGAGCTTCAACTAATCTTCAGGACAGGACATGGATGACAACAGCAGCAACCCCAGACCCCACCCCATCCCACCACAAAAGATATTGTCTGTGCATGATGTTTGTAGCTCTGCATCTCTGATTATTGTGACAGTATCCACCCCTCCCATCCGTTACTTCAAGAAGGTGAGTTTATTGAATTCCATATTGAGGTTAAGCTCACACCTGAACTGTCATACCCCATTTCTGGAATACGTTGTGCATCCTGTATCAGTCCCTGGATCAGTAGCTGATACGCACAAGAACACAGATATGATAATCAAAAGCATACTTCGAATAGGTAAATAAGTATAATACCTGATATGGGACCCTTAGTGACGGCACGACAAGGATTTATAACTATCCAAGTCCATCCGACCAACTAACGGTGAAGCAAACAGCGGAAGACCTTGGCCCAAAGCCACAAGCAGACTTGAGGAGCAGAACAGAAAACCAAAGCGTCGTCGTCTTCTACGAAGCCTTCTCCTACTAAACCAACAATCGCAAAAGCGTGAGTACATAAGGTACTCAGCAAGCCCTACACTACACAAGGGTATATATATATGCAATATTTGGACTTAGCAAGGAACATGCTATATGGTTCATTTGCAGCAAGCAAGCTTTATACAGGGTTCACTAAAGCAAGCGAAGAATTCATAGATAAAAGAGAGAGTTTATTGTCAATATTTTAGTTGGTTGGCCAAGGGGGAGTATGAAGCATTCCCGCCAGTTCCCAGGTTTTAGTTGGGCCTTCTGACCTCAATGGTCATACCGACCTGGCATCCATGCCAACACTTCCCAAAACACTGGCTGACTACAACCCACTCACACTCCAAGGGATAAGAGAGGTGGCTAATCCAACGTGCGCCACAATAATGTGTCATATGCCGTGACAACGTCCATCCGGATGAATTTTTACACTCTGCAGAGGTTGTACATCTTTTCCCACGGGCTATGCACTCTTGATCGGAGAGTACATAACGCCTAGTCCATATTCTCCGAGTAGTCTCACAAGTCCACCACGGAATCACACTCAGGGGCTTGTGACTTGAAATGTCACACTACGGCACAACACCTATAACAGGTACGTCGTGCTCCTGCATTAACTTGCAGGATCCTGAGACAGACAACAGGACGGGCGGCTTTCCCATGTACCGACAATGGGTTCCCGAGACAGACAGCGGGTTCCGCAACCGGACCACGGTTACGTTTCCCGGGCCTGTTCCTGAGCTTCCGTTGCCTCTACTGGCCTCCAGATGGAATGTGTAAGAATACCAAGAAGGTAGGGTAAGTCCTTCCCATACAGGTTCCGTGGTTGTACGAGAAATCATTATGTTAACGGGCGTCAGAACCGGTCCTTATGTGGCCGGGCAAGCACCAAATCTCCCACACTAGGGGACTATCATACCATCAACATCTCACTAGTGGTCTTGCCCGCAATCCAACCCATCCCAACATCACCGTCACCAACATCATCATCACCTAACACAGTTGTACTACTCCCAACCCGAGTATCACACACACCACCAAACTCATTTAACACATTTATAAAAGCAAGTATGGGGGAAGGTGTGGCAATGTAGAAACATTGCAGGGTCCTAAGCATATCTAGTAGCAAGGTGATTGTGCCATCATAGAAATGATGGAACTATCCTAGGGTTATCAAGGTGACAGGTAAACAAGGGTAAACAAGGATTAAGATATTAACGTCTTAAGTAACAGACGTCAATATCAATAAGCAAGTAGGATTATAGCTACACAAGCAGTAAAATAACAAGTAATGCATAATACGAGAATAGGCCATATAGGTGCATTTGCAGAAATAGTAGGTTCAATCATGATCAAGGAGAAGTAGAGCTTGCCTGAAAAACGCTATCCTAATCTTTCAGTTCTTGGTCTTCAGATCCTGTGTCGAAGTCGATGTCTTCAAGTCCTTCTCTTAAGCTTGTATCTTCTGGCTTGTACTTGAGCTTGGACTCTTCTAGTTCTTCCTTGAAGCTTGGATCCTTCTGGCTCGTCTTCGAATTTAGCGTAAGCTAGCGCATAAAAACATATCGTATAAACGAACTACCGCAAAAGAATATAGATTGAAAAGGCCAAATAAGATCCAATTAAACTCCAATAAGAATCAGTAGAACATCAAAGAAGAATAAGATACAAGTCATGTATGATGCAATAGGTTTTACTTTAGGAAGGTTTTATTATCTTAAAGCTATTAGGAGTGATGCCTTAAGCACCAGGGCTTCTATGTAAATGAGGGATGCCAAACACGATGAGAAATGCATGAGTGTATACGAAGGTGGGAACAGTGTATGCACGTGTTCTTTGTACCTTTGTGGCACTAAGTCTCTATATAGGTCGTAACCTATATAAAGGTTCATGCGACACGTGTACGAGGTGCATGGTGTGTTACTTTAATTAATTACCTATAGATTATGATATTTTCTAATAGTGATTAGCTATTGTATTACCTACTAAGTTAATTACTAAGACTAAGCTACTAGTTATTGGTCATGTGCGGAGCGCATAACCGTGGTACATGCACGTGATTATGCATGGTATGATGAACGGTTGGAAATAAAACAATTAATAAACCGATAAAGGACAAACTAGCAAATAAGGTAGCAATGAACAATAACTCCAATAAAACTCAATGAAAGACAATTTATACAGAGATTAATAAACCAATAAGACTTGGTATAGGTCGGTGGCAACATTGGATTAAGATTGATTGAGCGATGGTTGAGCTAGGTGAGTGTTGCGGCTAGGTGAGAACAACGGGGGTTGTATACTTCGATATGGAATGATACAATATGTTAGGTTAAGTTCAATGTCACGCTAAAAGGTGAGGGAGCATTCGTGACACGTGGGATCAACGACATATGATGAGCTTGTCGAGAGAGTGTGGGATTTAGAGTATTGATGGCTCGTAGATATAATCTAGAGCTTGAGATTAGTACCAAAGGGTACTACGCGTTTCTATGAACGCGTGCGCACAAGAATCGCTCGAAACGGAGTTACGGATAGAAAGATATAGGCAATTAAAGATTCTAGGGGCGTATTTATAATTACAGAAAGGTTCTAGGGACTTATCTGTAAGAACAAAAAGTTCTAGGGACCTATCTGTAATTATAGAAAAGTTTAGGGGCCTAGGTGTAAAAGGATGAGGACAAAAAGGTAATTACAGAAAAGTATGGGGGTGTTTATGTAAAAAGACAGGACCTAAACAGAATTACTGAAAAGGTCAGGGGCCTATCTGTAAAATGTACAGGGCCCGGGATTTTCCGGAATTTCCAGAATTACTTTTCTAAAGGAAAAGATATGGACTAAGTCCACGGAAGCCGTGGACCGGGTCCGTGGAGGTGGTCTATGGGTTCACCATGGACCGAACGATCTGGGCTGTTGGATCCACGATGAGTGGCTCGGATTTAATGAAACGAAGGGGTATACCGGCTTCTAATCACGGCCGTCGATCGCGCGACGGACGGCGGGAAGCGAGGGAGGGCGGCGCGCGGCGGCCGGCGTCGGCGGCGACGGCGGCGCCATTGGCGAGTTCGTCGGAGCGGCCGTTCCGGCGCTTCGGTGGCTCAACCTCGACGAAATCTGGACTGGGAGAGAGAGTAGGGAGCGGGGGTCTCACCTGGACTGTCGCGCGAAGCGGTGGAGAGACGGAGGGGGCTGGCGACGATGGGGGCAAGTAAGACGCGGCGGCGCTCGGTGAGGAAGGGCCTCCGATGCTCGTCGAGCTGCGCGGAGGGGCGCGGGCGAGGCGGTGGGAGCCTGTAGAGCTAGTGCGCTGGGAGGGAGGCGAGTATTTCGCTGGAGCGGGTGGATTTGGCCGGCAGTGAGGAAGAGAAAGATGGGGAAAAGTCGCGATTAGAGCTCGGTGGCGATCGGTTTGGGGAGCTGAGAGCTGGTGAAGGGAGAGGAGCTCTATGCGCGTCCATTTTACAGGCGAGACGAGAGAGAGAAGGCCGGGAGCGGGTGGTTGGGTCGGTCAAGATCTCGGCTTCGGTCGCCGGAAGTCATGGCCGATGCGACGGCCTGCGGGGGAGGGGGAATGGGCGCCTGCGCGTGGTGACGCGAGGAGCGGGATGGCCACAGGGCCACGGAGACGACAGGACGGAGAAGGAGTGACGGGGCACGACGTCGGCGGCATGGAGGTCGTCGAAATTTGGGCGGTCGCTGGTCAGAAAAGGAGCTGGTGCTCTGCTTCGATGGGACGCGTCGTGAAGATGGCCACGCCGATGACAAGAGTGGAGGTATGGCTACAGGGGAGTGGAGATGACAGGACGGCGGAGCTCCACGTGAACGACGCGACGGAACGGCAAGCTTCACGTGGCGGCGGCATGGGCGGCGGCAGCCTTGACCGGAGGAGAGAGGAGGAGAAGGCTAGGTGGATGGGCTGCTGCTGGGCCGGAGAAAAGGAAGAAGGGGATTCGGCCCAGAGGGAAACGAGATTAGGAAAAGGTTTTCATTTCTGGGATTTTGAATTTGAATGACATTCAAATTCAAAGGGGAATAAAAGCAAACAACTTGCAAATCAAAAACAGAGAAAGTCAAAATGCGTTATGGTGGAATTTGATGCAGGTTCAAATTCAAAGGTTTTTAATTCGAGGTGAATTTACTAGAGTTTGACATACATTTATTTTAGTTTGTTGTAAATTCCAAAAAGTTCAAACTTTTAGTGTATTTTAAATGAAAGCAAGCACTTGAGCACTAGTTTTAATATTTATAAAATTTTCAGATTCGAAACTAGGTTGACTTATTTTAGTGAATTTTATTTGGAAAATTCATGGTAAGGTAAGAGCGGGACAAAAATTTAAATTTGCACTGATTTTTATTCCTTTTGATTTCTTTTGAAAATTTGGGGTGTTACAGATCTACCCCACTTAAAAGGAATCTCGTCCTCGAGATTCAAACAAGCTTCTGGATGGCGTAGAACTTCTCTTGCGTCCTCTTGCTTGGTGGTGGTAACATCCAAAATTTCGGCGAAGGCTTCATGACGTCGTGAGCGTTGATAGTAGATTTTCTTCATCTTCGTCTTAGATTTTCTGTTGAACCGATCGAAGAAGCAGGGTCTTTTCTTCAAGATTGCACGTGGGGTCCTACCCCACTTAAAAGATTTTAACTTGGGGTACCGAGAGTAACGTGCGATTGTTGCTCTGCTTAACTCATCCAAAGGATTTAGGCTTTTCTGACTATTCATAAGTGGCCTTTTCCAAATGCCTTTATTTCCACCATATCCTCGAGGTGGGTTTACTGAGACTTTTATCAAGCTTGGGAGGTAAGTACATCTCCAGTGATCTAGCTTGAAGTCTGTTCTTGATCAAGACTGATAAACCATATATTTCATCACCATACAGCTCTTGATACAACACTTTATTGACATTCCGAAGTGCAGAGTACAAAAAGGTAGCTTATATTACAACGCTCTTACATAAAATTCTCCAATTCTCCAGGTCTAAACTCAGAACACTGAAGATTTGCGCTTCAACGAGATTGTTGCTCGTTGTCTCCATGTGTAACAGTTCCAGGGCAATCTGCTGCGATGTGCCCACGATTCCGGCACAGGTAGCACTTCCGATTCCTCCACGATGCCTTCATTCTCTGTGGGTTGTCGTTACTGCTTTTTCCTTGATTATTCGGCCCTTTAAAACCATAAGGTTTCACGCCTATCTTCTTCTTCTTGCTCTTCTTCTTCTTTCTGTTCTTCTTTTGATTTTCTTGCCTCTGGGGAGATTCCCATTCGTGTACTTCAGATTTCTCTTTCAGCTCACATGACTGGGTCTCGTGGATTTTGTCATTTTCTTGATCTATCAGTGCTTCTTCAAGCAGGATGGCTTTATTCATCAGTGTGCTGAAGTCCGGATAGTTGTGAGTGACCAGATGCACTTTCAGGTTATGGTTAAGACCTTTTCTGAAACGATCTTGCTTTTTCTTGTCAGTGTTGATCTCATCTGGTGCGTACCGGGACAACTTCATGAACTTCCGAGTGTACTCATTCACTGTCATAGCTTCTTGCTTAAGGGTTCGGAATTCATCTGCCTTTATGTCCATGATTCCGGTGGGGATATGGTATTCACGAAAAGCTTGTTGGAATTCATCCCATGTAATACCATCTGGCTCTGCAATTGTTTCCTTGAAGTTATCCCACCATTCTCCAGCAACTCCAACTAGTTGATGAGTGGATAACAGTAGTTTCTCTCTATCACTGGCTGCGATTACATCAAGCTTCTTGGTAACACCTTTGAGCCAATCATCAGCAGCTAAAGGGTCATCATCAGTGCTGTCGTAGACAGGTGGCCTGAGCTTCATAAATTCTGATATCTTAGAACTGATTTCATGACTGCTATGTTGTTCCTGAGAAATTAATTCCAGGAGTTGGGTCTGTCTGGCCATCACTTCCGTGAGGTTGACCGGTGGCGGTGACGGTGGAGGCATCTCATTGCTATCCTGGTGGTCGTTACTTTCTGTCTCTTGGTTGGTTTCTTCTTCGTCATGGTGATTTGCCTCAGTTTCCTGGTTGTGAGCTGCAGTGGGTCCTCTTTGGTTCGCTTCACGATGTTGTTGAGTTGTTGGCTTCTTTCTTTTGTTAGTTTCACCTCTTGCGGCTCGTCCAGCGGGATCATGATCTTCAGGTGCTTTTGCCTTACGCTTCGAGCGGGTTTGAAACCTGGCAGACTTCTTTGGCGGCATCCTGGTTTCAACAGCGGAGATTTAGGCAGGGTTAGGAAGGGGTTTTGGCCTTAAGCTGTTGTTAAGCTGCGATTCTAGCCATTAAACTGTTGTCATTGTCATTATGCTATTTAATTATTTTGATTAAAAGCACACAATCATAGAAGAATAAAGAGGTAAAATCAACAAAATCATCGAATCAAACAAACAACGTGATTTATTTGTTGTGGGCTCATATGTAGGCGTGCTACAAACGAGGTTTAGGGTTAAAGGTATGATGGCTATCGATCTTTGATTGTCCTCGAAACTCGACTTAGTCCGTTGACCAAAAAGAATTGAGAGGGGTCATATGACTTAGTCGGGTAAAGAAAAACCTTTGTTCACATTCCTGTATTGGAGGCATTTCATTGACTTGACGTTTGAGGTTATCCAAGCACATGCAGCTATGATTATTGCATTTCACAACGTTGATTTCTTAAACTTGACTCTGAAGGTGGCTCGAGGCACTATTTCCTCACAACACTGGTACTTCGATTGCTCGCAAACAGGAGTACATCCTTGATACAACTCAGATTATTAGGATTACAACTTTTTACCACTTTTTACTACTACTTCTAGGACTACTGCCATTGCTTCTAGTGATAGCATTCTTCTGGATTACGGTGCAGTTTCCAGGGTTATCCTTCACGAAAGCTCATGTTGGCTCTTCTGGTCTAGGTAGCATATTGGTGTACTTGACATGCACTGAAGGCTTAGGTACTGTACTCTTCAATACCAATTGTCCTCATCCATGCTTCTTAGTCTTCTTATGCCCTAGGTTGGGCCTGAGCTGGACATTCTTGTAGGACGGACACTTGGCTAGCATGTGCCCTTCTTGCTTACAGTGGAAACAACGTCTTGGGTTGTCAAAGGTGTTGCTCTGGGTTGCCTTTTCATAACCTTCTGCTAGCAGACTTGTGTTGCTTGAGGACGGATGTATGTTGGTTGATTGGTGGATGGCAGGTTCTTCTCCAGGACATGCAGCCGGCAACGGGTACCTCGGCTTCTTAAGATCCTCATGTATGGCTTGACCTGATCCTTGCAAGTCATACTTTCTCTTCTTGCTGCAGCTCTCGCTGGCATCACTTGGCTGTAGTAGCTCCTTGATGATAGCGATTTCTTCATTGCTCCTGTTCACTAACTCTTCCAGATTAGCCAACCTTCCAAGTACACTTGCGATGACAGGCGGTGACATCAGGTAGGTGCCTTCCATTTCATTCCAAACTTCTTGCTCTTGATGCTTATCCTGCACAACAGGTTGAATTTCTGTAGATTGTGCTGGAACTTGCGGCATGCCATTTTCCATGTTGGTCTCTGCAGCTCTTGCTTCATTGCTTGAGTTGTAGTAAGGGCAATTGGCGATCTTATGTCCGGGTTTGTGGCAGTAGAAACATGTCCTCGGCTTTCTGGAGCCCTTGGTGGCATTGCCGTTGTTGTTTTGTTTTGGAACCACATCCGGTAGGCGGTAAACCTGGAACAATCTGTCCTCCACTTCTATGGTCATGTAGTCTTGGTCGTCCATTGGGTTGAACATTCCTGTACACATGCACTTCTGGATGAGACTCTTTTCTTGAGGTTGGCGAGAGGGAAGCAAGGGATTTTTAACAGAAGAGCAAGGGTTATTACGGAAGGTTTTGCAACTAGTTTTGAAAATAGTCATTTTCAAGCGTGACAAATCCTAGGTTTTCGTTCTACGGCCAAGTATTGCTCTGATACCACTCTGTCATACCCCATTTCTGGAATACGTTGTGCATCCTGTATCAGTCCCTGGATCAGTAGCTGATACGCACAAGAACACAGATATGATAATCAAAAGCATACTTCGAATAGGTAAATAAGTATAATACCTGATATGGGACCCTTAGTGACGGCACGACAAGGATTTATAACTATCCAAGTCCATCCGACCAACTAACGGTGAAGCAAACAGCGGAAGACCTTGGCCCAAAGCCACAAGCAGACTTGAGGAGCAGAACAGAAAACCAAAGCGTCGTCGTCTTCTACGAAGCCTTCTCCTACTAAACCAACAATCGCAAAAGCGTGAGTACATAAGGTACTCAGCAAGCCCTACACTACACAAGGGTATATATATATGCAATATTTGGACTTAGCAAGGAACATGCTATATGGTTCATTTGCAGCAAGCAAGCTTTATGCAGGGTTCACTAAAGCAAGCGAAGAATTCATAGATAAAAGAGAGAGTTTATTGTCAATATTTTAGTTGGTTGGCCAAGGGGGAGTATGAAGCATTCCCGCCAGTTCCCAGGTTTTAGTTGGGCCTTCTGACCTCAATGGTCATACCGACCTGGCATCCATGCCAACACTTCCCAAAACACTGGCTGACTACAACCCACTCACACTCCAAGGGATAAGAGAGGTGGCTAATCCAACGTGCGCCACAATAATGTGTCATATGCCGTGACAACGTCCATCCGGATGAATTTTTACACTCTGCAGAGGTTGTACATCTTTTCCCACGGGCTATGCACTCTTGATCGGAGAGTACATAACGCCTAGTCCATATTCTCCGAGTAGTCTCACAAGTCCACCACGGAATCACACTCAGGGGCTTGTGACTTGAAATGTCACACTACGGCACAACACCTATAACAGGTACGTCGTGCTCCTGCATTAACTTGCAGGATCCTGAGACAGACAACAGGACGGGCGGCTTTCCCATGTACCGACAATGGGTTCCCGAGACAGACAGCGGGTTCCGCAACCGGACCACGGTTACGTTTCCCGGGCCTGTTCCTGAGCTTCCGTTGCCTCTACTGGCCTCCAGATGGAATGTGTAAGAATACCAAGAAGGTAGGGTAAGTCCTTCCCATACAGGTTCCGTGGTTGTACGAGAAATCATTATGTTAACGGGCGTCAGAACCGGTCCTTATGTGGCCGGGCAAGCACCAAATCTCCCACACTAGGGGACTATCATACCATCAACATCTCACTAGTGGTCTTGCCCGCAATCCAACCCATCCCAACATCACCGTCACCAACATCATCATCACCTAACACAGTTGTACTACTCCCAACCCGAGTATCACACACACCACCAAACTCATTTAACACATTTATAAAAGCAAGTATGGGGGAAGGTGTGGCAATGTAGAAACATTGCAGGGTCCTAAGCATATCTAGTAGCAAGGTGATTGTGCCATCATAGAAATGATGGAACTATCCTAGGGTTATCAAGGTGACAGGTAAACAAGGGTAAACAAGGATTAAGATATTAACGTCTTAAGTAACAGACGTCAATATCAATAAGCAAGTAGGATTATAGCTACACAAGCAGTAAAATAACAAGTAATGCATAATACGAGAATAGGCCATATAGGTGCATTTGCAGAAATAGTAGGTTCAATCATGATCAAGGAGAAGTAGAGCTTGCCTGAAAAACGCTATCCTAATCTTTCAGTTCTTGGTCTTCAGATCCTGTGTCGAAGTCGATGTCTTCAAGTCCTTCTCTTAAGCTTGTATCTTCTGGCTTGTACTTGAGCTTGGACTCTTCTAGTTCTTCCTTGAAGCTTGGATCCTTCTGGCTCGTCTTCGAATTTAGCGTAAGCTAGCGCATAAAAACATATCGTATAAACGAACTACCGCAAAAGAATATAGATTGAAAAGGCCAAATAAGATCCAATTAAACTCCAATAAGAATCAGTAGAACATCAAAGAAGAATAAGATACAAGTCATGTATGATGCAATAGGTTTTACTTTAGGAAGGTTTTATTATCTTAAAGCTATTAGGAGTGATGCCTTAAGCACCAGGGCTTCTATGTAAATGAGGGATGCCAAACACGATGAGAAATGCATGAGTGTATACGAAGGTGGGAACAGTGTATGCACGTGTTCTTTGTACCTTTGTGGCACTAAGTCTCTATATAGGTCGTAACCTATATAAAGGTTCATGCGACACGTGTACGAGGTGCATGGTGTGTTACTTTAATTAATTACCTATAGATTATGATATTTTCTAATAGTGATTAGCTATTGTATTACCTACTAAGTTAATTACTAAGACTAAGCTACTAGTTATTGGTCATGTGCGGAGCGCATAACCGTGGTACATGCACGTGATTATGCATGGTATGATGAACGGTTGGAAATAAAACAATTAATAAACCGATAAAGGACAAACTAGCAAATAAGGTAGCAATGAACAATAACTCCAATAAAACTCAATGAAAGACAATTTATACAGAGATTAATAAACCAATAAGACTTGGTATAGGTCGGTGGCAACATTGGATTAAGATTGATTGAGCGATGGTTGAGCTAGGTGAGTGTTGCGGCTAGGTGAGAACAACGGGGGTTGTATACTTCGATATGGAATGATACAATATGTTAGGTTAAGTTCAATGTCACGCTAAAAGGTGAGGGAGCATTCGTGACACGTGGGATCAACGACATATGATGAGCTTGTCGAGAGAGTGTGGGATTTAGAGTATTGATGGCTCGTAGATATAATCTAGAGCTTGAGATTAGTACCAAAGGGTACTACGCGTTTCTATGAACGCGTGCGCACAAGAATCGCTCGAAACGGAGTTACGGATAGAAAGATATAGGCAATTAAAGATTCTAGGGGCGTATTTATAATTACAGAAAGGTTCTAGGGACTTATCTGTAAGAACAAAAAGTTCTAGGGACCTATCTGTAATTATAGAAAAGTTTAGGGGCCTAGGTGTAAAAGGATGAGGACAAAAAGGTAATTACAGAAAAGTATGGGGGTGTTTATGTAAAAAGACAGGACCTAAACAGAATTACTGAAAAGGTCAGGGGCCTATCTGTAAAATGTACAGGGCCCGGGATTTTCCGGAATTTCCAGAATTACTTTTCTAAAGGAAAAGATATGGACTAAGTCCACGGAAGCCGTGGACCGGGTCCGTGGAGGTGGTCTATGGGTTCACCATGGACCGAACGATCTGGGCTGTTGGATCCACGATGAGTGGCTCGGATTTAATGAAACGAAGGGGTATACCGGCTTCTAATCACGGCCGTCGATCGCGCGACGGACGGCGGGAAGCGAGGGAGGGCGGCGCGCGGCGGCCGGCGTCGGCGGCGACGGCGGCGCCATTGGCGAGTTCGTCGGAGCGGCCGTTCCGGCGCTTCGGTGGCTCAACCTCGACGAAATCTGGACTGGGAGAGAGAGTAGGGAGCGGGGGTCTCACCTGGACTGTCGCGCGAAGCGGTGGAGAGACGGAGGGGGCTGGCGACGATGGGGGCAAGTAAGACGCGGCGGCGCTCGGTGAGGAAGGGCCTCCGATGCTCGTCGAGCTGCGCGGAGGGGCGCGGGCGAGGCGGTGGGAGCCTGTAGAGCTAGTGCGCTGGGAGGGAGGCGAGTATTTCGCTGGAGCGGGTGGATTTGGCCGGCAGTGAGGAAGAGAAAGATGGGGAAAAGTCGCGATTAGAGCTCGGTGGCGATCGGTTTGGGGAGCTGAGAGCTGGTGAAGGGAGAGGAGCTCTATGCGCGTCCATTTTACAGGCGAGACGAGAGAGAGAAGGCCGGGAGCGGGTGGTTGGGTCGGTCAAGATCTCGGCTTCGGTCGCCGGAAGTCATGGCCGATGCGACGGCCTGCGGGGGAGGGGGAATGGGCGCCTGCGCGTGGTGACGCGAGGAGTGGGATGGCCACAGGGCCACGGAGACGACAGGACGGAGAAGGAGTGACGGGGCACGACGTCGGCGGCATGGAGGTCGTCGAAATTTGGGCGGTCGCTGGTCAGAAAAGGAGCTGGTGCTCTGCTTCGATGGGACGCGTCGTGAAGATGGCCACGCCGATGACAAGAGTGGAGGTATGGCTACAGGGGAGTGGAGATGACAGGACGGCGGAGCTCCACGTGAACGACGCGACGGAACGGCAAGCTTCACGTGGCGGCGGCATGGGCGGCGGCAGCCTTGACCGGAGGAGAGAGGAGGAGAAGGCTAGGTGGATGGGCTGCTGCTGGGCCGGAGAAAAGGAAGAAGGGGATTCGGCCCAGAGGGAAACGAGATTAGGAAAAGGTTTTCATTTCTGGGATTTTGAATTTGAATGACATTCAAATTCAAAGGGGAATAAAAGCAAACAACTTGCAAATCAAAAACAGAGAAAGTCAAAATGCGTTATGGTGGAATTTGATGCAGGTTCAAATTCAAAGGTTTTTAATTCGAGGTGAATTTACTAGAGTTTGACATACATTTATTTTAGTTTGTTGTAAATTCCAAAAAGTTCAAACTTTTAGTGTATTTTAAATGAAAGCAAGCACTTGAGCACTAGTTTTAATATTTATAAAATTTTCAGATTCGAAACTAGGTTGACTTATTTTAGTGAATTTTATTTGGAAAATTCATGGTAAGGTAAGAGCGGGACAAAAATTTAAATTTGCACTGATTTTTATTCCTTTTGATTTCTTTTGAAAATTTGGGGTGTTACATGAACTATATATATACTAGCAGATGTACTGCACGTTGTCATATTCCAAGTCTCTCTCGCAGCTCAGGCATAATCGATGGAAACTTCTGCACCAACTGCACAAAACCATCAGTTAACACAGCCTTCTTGAAATTTTCTTCAGCTGCAAAGAAGTCAAGGCACTTGCTCTTCAATTCTGAGCAGCTGTACATTTCAGCACAAGCCAAGGTAGCGGCAACTGTATCAACAGACACCTCGGCCCACAACTTTTGTGCGCAGATAAGCTTCATCCGGTCCAATGCGTACCGGTCAGCAGCAGCTAGTAGATTCTGCATCATCTCAGAGGGAGAGTCCCCAAGCTCATCATCTCCAGGAAAGGCATCTGTGTACACAAACCGAAGCATGATTCTGAATGTTGCAGGAGTGATCTCATGAAGAGTGATGGATGACATTGTAGCTTCAGCCATAGAACCGAGCAGCTCCGCTCTAAAGACTGGCGAACGAGCAGCAAGAACTGCTCGGTGTGCATGGAAAGTTTCGCCATCGACAACGAACGAGATATCCGCCCCGTCCGAGCTATCCAACAGATCACTGAATTGTTCTCCAATATCCGAAGGAGGAACAGGAATAGAGCTGTCATGAACGACCATGATGGCACATACAAAAGTGAAGTGTCCCTCTGTTAGGTAAGCCTCCTCTAGTTCAGCCCGTGCAACAAAATGACACCAGCCCCATTCAGAGCCTGTCTCGAACAGATCAACATCTGATCTGTGTGAAATCTCGTGACATGGCTGCCTGTCCTTGTCAAGCAAGAAGGCCTCGTAGATGGCATGGACACTTCTGAATTTGCTCACGAGCTCAAAGAAAATAGAGACGTACTCCCCACCGTCAGACGCATCTTGCCCACTTGGATAGCAGTTCACTCTCCACATGTGCCCGCCCGTGGCGAAGGGCTCGGAACAGATAGCCTTGCCAATAGCATGGTACTTGAATTGCTCGTAGTTTACTCTGAATTCGCGTAAAGCGGAATTGATGTTTTGCTCTTCCAGCCCTATCGTACGGCGTCGCTTGCCCACTGCGTAATTCACAAGTAAAAACCGAGTCAACAAAAAAAATTTGCAGTCAAATTTTACCTAAACATATTGCAAAGTTAGGCCTGTTTGGATGTTGTGTCATTTGGAAACTACACTATACGAAAACCATAGTGTTCACTGTTGCTTTCCAAAATATGCTACAGTTTCTCAATACAACAATATCTTGTAACTTTACAAAGAGTTCCTGTCATACGTATAACGTATTCAGTGAATTTTACACTAGTTCAAGTATTAAATAAATCAATAGGATGTTAACCACAGTATCTGAAAAAAGAAAATGCTAAGGTACAGGAACCAAAAGAGGAGCCCAGCGGCACGCACTCACTGTCTTCTCTAGCAGCCGGCTGGTGGGACTGGTGCCGGCCTGCTGGAGGTGGGAACCGGAGATGAGGAGACGCCGGCCGCTGCTCCGTCCTCAACGCTCCCAGCCTAGTTCTCCGATCACGCAGACTCCCCCGCCTCCACCGCCATCGTCACGTCCAATCCCCTTTCGCTGCGAAGCCCTGCGAAACTCACGGCGAACGCCGAGATGGGCCGATCGCTCCTCCCTGCATCGATCTGCAGTACACCCTCCCTCCGGCGGCAGGCCTCCGCTGGCTCACGCGCGTCTCGCCGGCCGCTAGGGTTCAGGTCGCCCGTTGCTGCAGGAGGAATACGAGAGGTGCTGTGGCCGTCGCCGAGCAGTAACTGACTGGGTGTTGTGGAGTCAACAAGAAACGCGAACCTGGGTGGGAGAGGAAAAACGTGGGCCCCGTGGGTGGCGCGGCCGCGCGTGCGCGCAGTGAAGTGGAGACGTGCTTATTATTTTTGTACTAAAAATCAAAGAATGATACTAATTGTTATTTTCGTAACAGTTCTATACTTTACCCCTGCTATATAACTAAATAATGGGTTACCACTAGTAAATTCTATGTTCCTAAATTCAAGGAAATGGGAACCTTTTTTTAATCTGGGAAATGAAGACACATAAGAACACAAATTTTCGTATTAATCATGTGTATGACGTATTGATGTGTCCTTTCTACACTTTACCAATTGTACAATTGAATTGAGATAAATTTTTTTTGTACAATTGAATTTCATGGGTTGCTACCAGTAAATTCAATGTTACCTGCATTTCACGATCTGCCAATGTGTCGAAAAACAATCCTCTCTAATAGTACAACCATTTCTCTGATGTGTGAAATAAACACACTTAAGAAGAAAGGACTTTGGTAGATATAAGCACACTTATATAGCTCTAAATATCCAAAACAACATCATCGGGAAAAAAAAAAATTCTCCAAAACATCAGGTTTTGCTTATATGTATACAACGGCTAAAAACGATATTCAACATAATTATCACGATGCAGAAATCCTGTGATCTACAAACCAGTTGCGGACAAAATTGGAAAATTCTTGCCCCTACTGATTTCAGTGACCAAAGAAATTAGACAATAGAAGAAGCTCAGATGATAATTTGCAGATGGTGCGGAGTTGTGCCTTGTGAAACAACATGCTAGTAAGGACGGCCAACATGCTAGTAAGGACCATATATTACACATGGAGAAGACTACACAGTTATATAGCTCATTATAGCGTAGCAAAAGTAATAAGCCCATTAAAAAGCTTCAAGCATAGCCCTGGTTCAGGACAGAACATGACCCTGAAAGCAGAGAACAAAAGCAAAATAGGCTACTAAGTGTGGGTAATCTCCATAGCTCTGCAGTGGATCTGTGGGGCAATATGCTCCACTCGCCTTCATAACACAAGAACTTGATTGTGTGACAACTGACAATATCCCTCTGCCACAAGTCACCTCGTCCTTCAGTATTATTTGGCAGCAACATGGTCCAATACTGTTACTACAAGACGGCAGATTCTAGCAGTCACTAAAATATATGAATCCCATACTTAACTATGCTTGAACACCAGAACTATACAATGAGGTGTACCGCACTTGTTCATGTCTCAGTCTTCTCCCTCAGCTCATCGATAATGGATGGGCACCGCTGCACTAACTGAACAAAGCCCGGGGTTAACACGGCCTTCCTGAAATTTTTCTCCACCGCAAAGAAGTCAATGCAGTTTTTCTTTAACTCCAGGCAATTGTACATTTCAGCACAAGCTAAGGTAGAGGCGACAGTATCAACAGACACATCACTCCACAATTTCTGTGCACACATAAGCTTCAGCCGGACCAATGCATATCGATCAGCTGCGGCTAATAGATGTTGCATCATCTCAGAAGGAGATTCCCCAAGTTCTTTGTCCCCAGGAAAGACATCTGTGTACATAAACCGAAGCATGACTCTGATGTTGCAGGAGCGATGTCGTGCAGGGTGATAGTTGACATTGCAGCCTCAGCCATTGAACCGAGAAGCTCCGCTCTGAAGACCGGCGAACGTGCAGCAAGTACTGCTCTGTGTGCGTGGAACTTCTCACCGTCAATGATGAATGACACATCGGTCCCATCTGTGCTATCCAGCAGAGTGCCAAGCTGTTTTCCGATGTCTGAAGGTGGCACTGAAATAGACCTGTCCTTTATAACAACGATGGCACACATGAACGTGATATGTCCATCCGTTACGTAATTCTCTACCAAATCGGTGTGCGAGACAAACTGAGACCATCCCCAGTCTTCTAGTTGGAACAGATGAACGTTAGTCCTTTTTGCAACAGTGGAACATGTCTGGCCTTCCTTGCCAACCAAGAAGGCCTCAAAGATGGCATTGACACTCTTGGTTGATTTCACTAACTCAATGAAGATAGAGAGGTACTTGCCCTCATCAGAGTCTCTGATCCCTCGCGGGTAGCACGTTATTCTCCACATGTGCCCGCCAGCCGAAAAGGCGTCGGAGCAGATGAAGTTGCCAATGGGGTAGTGCTTGGTTTGCTCGTAGTTAATTCTGAGCTCGTTGAAAGCAGAATCAATTGTCCGCCTCTCCATCAGTCGTGGGTGGCCTCGCTTGCTCACTGAACAATAGGCAAGGAGATTGAGTCAACTAATAAAATTGTGGAAGTCAAATTTAACAAAATCAATTACCATAAAGTTAATACTTTCTGATACTCCTAATTGTCTCACTACACATTTGGCCAATTTGACATCACTTCAATAACGGCTAAAAAAATTCATTCACAGTGAAGCTGCATAAACCTAAATTTTTTTTTGCGAAGTGTCAGAAATTTATAGAAGAAGGAAAAGGTGCGAAGAGGCACCAGAGTATTACACCCTCCACTCAAGGCCGCAGACTAATTATCAAAAATAAAAGGCGGCAGACCCAACCATACATCTATGTCGTTACATAGTCGATTGCTACCTGGAGGTCCTGGACACTACTAAACAAGCCACGGAGTCGCTTTGCTCCAGCAAACATCCACAATTTAGCCTCAGCATACACCTAAATTGGAGCAGGGGAGGAGGGGAAGGGCACTCACTGAGGTGATGGAACTGATGGCTGCCTGCTGTTGGCGTCAACAGGTGAGTCGTCGCCCGCTCCCACCCTTCCCGCTCCCGAACTAATCCTCAGGTCTCGCGCGCCCTCCGACTTCGGCCCTCGGCGCCGCCGACGGGCGGAAACCCTCCTCCACTCGCTCGCGGAGATTAGTGCCGCGAGGAATCGATCGCTCCTCGCTGAGCCCGCAGCACGCCTTGCCTCCCGCAGTAAGCTTCCGGTGGAGCTCGCGTCCTCGCCGTCACTAGGGTTCGCCTCACGGTTAGGGCTTCGTCTCCTGCGGCGAACGCGACGGAACGGGGGCCGGAGGAAGGCTACAGCTGCAAGACAGCAAAGAGTGAGTGGGGTGATGGACTCGGTTTTTTTTTCTTTTTTTTCCTTTTTTTTTTTTTTGAGGGGGAGGTGATGGACTCGTGAGCGGGGCCAATCTCAAGCCCATCCAATCGCTTCATGGGCTTGGCTAGTCCCATATCCATTGCAGATTCACATTCATATTATTCTCTCTCTCAAAAAAAAAAGGTTCACATTGATATTCAAATGAATATGAATACGAGTGAATACTTCAGATATGAGTGCAAAGTCGTATCACATTCACATACGTAATGTTACACAAATTCAAATACGACAAAGAAAAATACTGTTAGCCCTAGCTGAAAATTGTGCTAGTTTTAAGGGAAACCATTTATGGCACATTGCTTTGCCCACTCAAATGTCATATCTCTTCTCTACATATCTAAATGCCGTGCCGTTCTCTGGCCTGTGATTGGTCGAGCTACTGTTCGTCAGTTTCGACCGTCGATTTGGCATCCAGTGTCTTCCGCCGTCCATTCTCCCAGGTACGAGCCAGGCAGCCAGCCTCGACGAGAAGCTTCTAGCACCGCCGCCATGTCCGCCGTTGCACATCCACAGCGCCGGCCCGTACGCCACCGAGCTCCTCCCCCAATGCGCGCCCGTTCATCGTGTTGCGTACATCGCCGAGCCCCTGCCCTCCTCTTGCCTAGCGGCCGAGACGCTGAGCTCGTCGGCCTGGAGCTCAGTGGCCCGCAGCTCTGAGCTCGAGCAGGGTTGACGCGGCGGCGGGGTACCCCTCATCGACCCCTACGTCGCTTCGCGGCTCCGCTATCAGCCTTGATGCCGTCAAACAGCCGTATGCCAAATCAACTTCAGTCGCCGTTCACTTCCGGCCAGCCCATCGCACACGGCAAGGCGCTGGACCGGCAGTCCCGGCAACACCCTTCACGTAGATGATTTGTGTCCAGTGGCTCCAACATGCCTCTTCTATCTATCATCTCACTGCTGCTGCGTGCAGCGTGCAGATGCCGTGCTACTCCTGTTTGACTGCACCGAGCTGCCTCCAATGATGCCCACCAAGTGTTCGACGCTATGTATGACTCGACACCAACTGTGATGGGGACCTCTTCGATGTCAGGTTCACAGGTAACCTCCCGGCAGAACTCGACAACAATTAAGTCAGGCTTACACATCGCCCGCCAAGTGTTTCATGAAATGGAAATAACACTTCATCAATGCTGCTGTTGCCAGGTATGATCTATCTGAAAAAAGGGTACTAATCCAATGTTGAATCACGTTCTCTCTTGCATTTGACACTACTACTTGCAGTTCGAGATTTATATTTCAGTTGGTAACCTCTACCCCACACTCATTTGTATATCACGTTGGAACTCCAAAATACTCGATGCTACCTTCAATTTATTGCTTCGTGCATAGCTTACTACAGCATTGCAGGCATTCTCTATGCTTAATACAAACAACAAAGTCAACCATATATGATGATACATATATTTAAGAAATCAGTAAAGCCAGTTTAAGAAATGTTTTACAACAGGTCAAGAAGAATCTAATAGCCTATGTAAGCATCCATTTTAACTTTGTATGCCTTACCTGCAAGATTAACCAAGATATGTATGGGTATGATAGCAAGATTAGACAAAAATACGTGTGTATCAAGCCTTGTCACAAAAAGATGACACGGCCAAGGAAACCTCCAGAGTGATGAGGCAAAAAGAAAAGCGAGTACTACTACTTAGTATGCTTATGTCAACTACTATGCATATACTAATCGACTATGAATAAAACTGCAGCAAGCTATGTTTCAATTTTCATTCCCCTTGTGATTTCAATCCTAAAGTGACCCAACTCATGTATTCTATAGAACAAATGCAGAGGTCAAACACCAAGTTGATGTAAAGTGATAAATATGCTACCACGTATTTGGAGAAAGCAAGTTCTAGAAAAATCTCAACAATAATTTTTAAAAACTTTGATGGCCCAATTGTTACTGATATTTTAATATCTTTTGTGCTTACGTTGTCTGTAAATACAACACTATTGGTGGTACATAGGTAGAGATGGAGGGGGCTTCATATAGCTTGACTTCAACGGATCTCTTGCTTCATAGAATAGATGAACAAGCTGCCTTCTTTCTCTTGGTTTTGATTCTCCTATTGATGATATTGCCGAATCTTCAACGTACGGATTGTAGGAGATAGGGTTGTAGCTTAATTGTAGCTCAGATCACTATTGTCGAATCAATGGATAAATGATCTGCAATGTTATTCTTGAGTTGCAATGCTAAAGGCAACAGAGCTGCCTCTGACCTTTGCTGCAGCACTACCATCTATACCTAACTGTTACATTTCTTGCAGCCATGTAATTTTAAAAATGCAATCTGAACTCGAAATTCCAAAAGCTAGCATGAATCACACTTATATTAAGAAGTAATTAATAGACTTTATGGTCTGCTTATCCATACTTTGTTCTCTCAGTTTTTGGTTGATTACTCTAGAACCAAAATAAAGCTTTTTAGAACAAAGTTGTCTTGCATTTCAAGTGAAACACTTATGATCTACAGTAAATTCATCTACCCTAATTCGTCAATAGTTCTGACATTTTAGATGCATGGTCTAATTCAGATAAAAGTCACATAGAGGTAAATTATTAATCTATTATGTTACCTCGGCTTCACATTTGCAAATGAAGGGGGCCACATGGCGCGCCAACGGCGTGCCATTTTTCTAGTTCATATAATTTCCCACCCCTACAGAATTGTCTAAGGAGTAAATAGCATCAGGGAAGTGTGATTGACTACAATTGCCAAATAGATGAATGTGTGAACATGACATGGAGAGACGAATCCACAACATCAGATAGGAACGCGCGTAGCTATGGTACCACAAATCAAATAATTAACAAAATACATTCATGTGAGAAAAATAGGAATAGTAAACTCAATTCTAACTTAGACCAAGTGTGTGATGATCAAGGCTAACACTAACACATGGTATATATTACAAAGTGGTAAGTTGTTGTTAAATAAAGGAAAGTGTAGGGGTAGTGTGGAGGTTATGGCAGACGGGCCATAACCACCGACTCAAATTTTTAAGATGGTAGAGAAAGATTTTTTCTTTAAACCGACTTATGCAAAGAACCAAAATAAAATGAGTAAAAAAGACGCTTATAGAGAATGTAGTAATGTACATTTGCACCAACTTTAAAGTTTTAATGTATTTTGTGCATTGCTATCAAAGTTTTGAAAATAGCCTTTTCCCGGAAATAGCCCTACCGTAGTGTTCTATGAACAAATGTCACGACACAATTCCCAGCGGATAAAACCAAGCTTTACAGTGTGATACAGATAAAGCCACTCTTTTCATTGTCATGTGGAAAAAATTCCCAAAAATGTACAAGCCACTGTTTGGAATATTTTGCTTTTGCTCGATAGATAACCATCGCAAAGGATTGGCAAAACTTGGCCTTGCATGATGCAGTTGTTGCTTCTGCATTGTTGAGAATGAGATCACTCCTTGTTTTTCAGACGGAAGAACTAGCTGTTTATTAAGGTTAAAATCTCCATGAATAAAGAAACTCCCAGGGTTGTTTTGAGCAGCTCAAGACCTGAAATGGATGTAGCTCTTTCGACAAACCAAATCCGACAATAGCCAATATTTATTTTTAAGCACACCGTAGAATAAATGTTCCAGGGTCTCTTGCGCATGATAAAATAGACCACCTAGGATATATGGAGACAGTTTGGCCTGTGGTATCATGTAAGGTAGCAAATATATTTAGTTACCCAGTCGATGAACAACAAAATGTTTGCCTGAAAGTAGTATAGAAGTAAAATCACATCAAAATATAAGCATTCTCCAAAAATACGATATCATTTTTTTTGAAAGACCAAAATACAAAAGTTTCTGCAAGCATTCACCAAGCCCCAAAACATTGTTAACCTGTGCATAATACCTGCCTCTGTGCCCCGAACTTCTGCCTTAGCTCGGCAATAAGAACTGAGGGGAACTTCTGCACCAACTCAAGAAAACCATCGGTTAACGCAGCCTTCGGGAAATTTCCCTACTGAGCAAGGAAGGAGAGGCAGTATCTACCGACACTTTCTCCCATATCTTGCTGGCACACAAAAGCATGGTAAAAGCAAACATCTTAAAACTATCAGAACAAGAACAACAAAGCGTTACTTGAAGATGGTGAGTTTAAAGATACGATGTGTACCAAAATATCTGAACGCATGTTGTCATATCCAAATCTCTCGCAACTCAGCATAATCGATGGAAACTTCTGCACTAACTGCACAAAACCCTCGGTTAACACGGCCTTGTTGAAATTTTCTCTCCAGCTGCAAAGAAGTCAACTCAGAGCAGCTGTACATTTCAGCACAAGCAAGGTAGCGGCAACTGTATCAACAGACACATCAAAGAGCATAATAGAGAGGCGGGATTCGGCCCCGGCGAGCGCGGCCGCGTCACCCAAAATTCGCCGCCGCCATCTCCGTTTGGCGTACGTGCGACAAACGACCGCTACGTACGGCAAGGTCATCATCAAAGAGGACGGAGTCCCGCCGCGCGCTGCTGGGCGGCGCCGCGGCACAGGAGAGCGCGGCGTTCTCCATCTAACTCCTCGGCCGCATGATCCTCGCTGGCCTCCTTCGCCAAGATCCTCAAGGAGACGCGCACGAAGGTGCAGGGTATGGTGGCGTGGGCCGTCTCCAAACTCGCCGCCAACCACCCCAGGTGCCAGGACGCCTTCCTGCAGCACAACGCGTCATCCTCCTCCTTATCTCCCACGTCGCCTTCAAGACCGTGCAGGGGCACTCCAAGTACGCCGTCGCCTCCAAGCTGTCCATCCACTCCGTCGTCATGGACAAGAAGAACAGTGGCGAACACATTGGACGCCGCCACTCCCATGGCGGCCAAGCCTATCGGGGCGGCGCCAGTTCGAGAGGGACTTCCACAAACTTCAGGCGGTCCAATACAATAGGGTGAAAATCGAGATTCAACATAATTATCACGGTGCCAAAATCATGTGATTTTCTACAAACCAGTTGTGGACGAAATCGGAAAATATTCTTGCCCCTACTGATTTCAGTAACCAAACAAATTAGACAATAGAAGAAGCTGCTCAGATGATAATTTGCAGATCGTGCGGAGTTGTGACTTAAAACGACAGTACAAGGACGGCCAACATGTTAGTAAGGATCATATATTACTAATGGAGTCAAGACTACGTAGTTACATAGTAGTTCATTGCAGCGTAGCAAAAGTAATAAGCCCATTAAAAAGGTTCAAGCATAGTCCTGGTTCAGGACAGAACATCACCCAGAAAACAGAGAACAAAAGCAAAATAGGCTAGCAAGTGTGGATGTGATAATCTCCATAGCTCTGCATCTGATCTGTGTGGCAATATGCTCCATCTTCTTCATAACACTGAACCTGACTGCGAGACAACTGACAATATCCTCTGCTCTGCCACACGTCACCTCATTCATCATTATCACTTGGCAGCAACATGGTTAAACACATGAAGCCAAGTTCTAGTATGCCTGAAAATGGCTTAAGATAGCAGTCACCAAAATATATGAATCCCATCCCATACTTAGCTATGCTTGAACACCAGAGACTATACGGAGTTGTATCCTACATGGTCATGTCCCAGCCTTCTCCCTCAGCTCATCCATAATGGATGGGAACTGATGCACCAACTGAACAAAACCCGGGGCTAAAACAGCCTTCTTGAAATTTTCCTCCCTAGCAAAGAAGTCGATGCAGTTTTTCTTTAACTCCAGGCAATTGTACATTTCAGCACAAGCTAAGGTGGAGGCGACAGTATCAACAGACACATCACCCCACAATTTCTGTGCACACATAAGCTTCAGCCGGTCCAATGCATATCGGTCAGCCGCAGCTAGTAGATGTTGCAGCATCTCAGAGGGAGACTCCCCAAGCTCTTTGTCCCTAGGAAAGACATCTGTGTACATAAACCGAAGCATGACTCTGAATGTTGCAGGAGCGATGTCGTGTAGGGTGATAGTTGACATTGCAGCCTCGGCCATTGAACCGAGAAGCTCCGCTCTGAAGACTGGCGAACGTGCAGCAAGCACTGCTCTGTGTGCATGGAATGTCTCACTGTCAACGATGAATGACACATCAGTCCCATCTGTGCTATCCAGCAGGGTGCCTAGATGTTTTACAATATCTGAAGGCGGCACTGAAATAGACCTGTCACTTATGACAATGATGGTGCACATGACCGTGAAATGTCCATCTATTACATAATCTGCTATCAGATCTGTGTGTGAGACAAAGTCATGCCAACCCCAGTCGTCCAGTTGGAACAGATGAATATCGGACCTTTTTGCATTCGTGGAAGATGTGTGGCCATCCTTGTCAACTAAGAAGGCCTCAAAAATGGCATTGACACTCTTGGATTTGCACACTAACTCGGCGAAGATAGAGACGTACTCGCCCTTGCCAGATGTTTTGGTGCCTCTCGGGAAGCACTTTATTCTCCACATGTGCCCACCGGCCGAGAAGGCGTCCGAAAAGATGGCCTTATGCACGGGGAGGTGCTTGGTTTGCCTGTAGTTTATTCTGATTTCGTGGAAAGCCGAATCAATTGTCCGTCTCTCCATCAGTGGTGGGTGGCCTTGCTTGCTCACTGAATAATTGGCAAGTAGATTCAGTCAACCAACAAAACGATGGCGTCAAATTTAGTACTAAATTATCACAAAATTAGCACTTCCTGATACTCCTATTTACTACACTTATATTGCATTTGGCATCACTTCAAAGACAGGGCAACCGATTCATTCACCAGTTAAGCTGCACGAACATAAACAGGAGCAAGGGGGGAAGCGGAGGGGCACTCACTGAGGTGGTGGACTGATGGCTGCCTGCTGGTCGCGTCAACAGGAAACGATTCGCCGCCGACAACTCGATCCCGACTTATGTCCTGCTCCCTCCGACTTCGGCCCTCGGCGCCTCCGACGTCCTTGCCGGGGAGGAAACCCTCCTCGACTCGCTCGCGGCGATCAATGCCGCGAGGAATCGAGCGCTCCTCGCTAATTCCGCAGCATGCCTGGCCTCCTGCAGTCAGCTTCCGACGGCCGGGGGGCTCGCGTCCCTCGGCGCCGCTAGGGTTTGCCTCGCGGTTAGGGCCTGCCGAGCCGAGTGCCGCCTGCGGCTGCGGGCGAACGTGGGGAACGGGAACGGCGGCCGGAGGAAGAGTGCAAGAGTTGGCACTTGGCGTGATGGACTCTTCTGAGCTGCGATCAAGAGTCGCTTCATGGGCTTGGCCCATCAAGGTGGTGCGCAGCGCAACTCTCTATTTTGAGCGTAAGGAGCGAGCGATGGAGCCAAAGAAAATATCAACCTGAGTAAGCTTTTGCTACAGAGGAAAGTAGAAAGGTGAGACTTTGAGGGCGGGGTTCCTGCCTGAACATAAAGCGTTACCAACAACAGTATCTTCCCCTCAAAAAAAAAAAAACAGTATCTACCTGGCACAGTTTAGCTTTAGCCGATCCAACGCGTACCGGTCAGCCACGAGTACGAGAAGGTCGTGAAGCATCTCGGTCGGAGAGTCCACAGCGACGGTGAGCTCATCATCACCCGCAGGCAGATCGTCGTGTAGATGAACCGGAGCATAGTCTTGAACGTCGCGGCATTGATTTCGTGCAGGGTGATCGACGGCGCGGTGGCGCCCGCCATGGATCCGTGGAGCTGAGCCCTGAACACCGGCGAGCGGGCGGCGAGCACGGCCCGGTGCTCTAGGAACGTCGCCTCGCCGACGACGAACGAGACGTCGGAGCCGTCGGCGCGGTCCAGCAGGCGACCGAGGTTTTGCACCCATACATGTATACAATAGGGTGAAAATCGAGATTCAACATTATCACGATGCCAAAATCCTGTGATCTACAAACCGGTTGTGGACGAAATCGGAAAATATTCTTGCCCCTACTGATTTCAGTAACCAAACAAATTAGACAATACAAGAAGCTCAGATGATAATTTGCAGATGGTGCGGAGTTGTGACTTAAAACGACAGTACAAGGACGGCCAACATGCTAGTAAGGATCAGATATTACTAATGGAGTCAAGACTACGTAGTTACAAAGTAGTTCATTGCAGCGTAGCAAAAGTAATAAGGCATTAAGCCCATTAAAAAGGTTCAAGCATAGCCCTGGTTCAGGACAGAACATGACCCAGAAAACAGAGAACAAAAGCAAAATAGGCTAATAAGTGTGGATGTGGATAATCTCCATAGCTCTGCATCTGATCTGTGTGGCAATATGCTCCATTTCGCCTTCATAGCACTGAACCTGACTGCGAGACAACTGACATATCCTCTGCCTCTGCCACACGTCACCTCGTCCTTCGGTATTATTTGGCAGCAACATGGTACGATACTATTACTACAAGACGGCAGATTCTAGTATGCTTGAAAATGCATAAGATAGCAGTCACCAAAATATATGAATCCCAAACTTAGCTATGCTTGAACACGAGAACTATACAATGAGGTGTACCACATTTGTTCATGTCCCAGTCTTCTCCCTCAGCTCATCGATAATGGATGGGCATTCCTGCACCAACTGAACAAAACCCGGGGTCAACACGGCCTTCTTGAAATTTTTCTCCATCGCAAAGAAGTCAATGCAGTTTTTCTTTAACTCCAGGCAATTGTACATTTCAGCACAAGCTAAGGTAGAGGCCACAGTATCAACAGACACATCACTCCACAATTTTTGTGCACACATAAGCTTCAGTCGGTCCAATGCATATCGGTCAGCCGCAGCCAGTAGATGTTGCGTCATCTCAGAGGGAGACTCCCCAAGCTCTTTGTCCCCAGGAAAGACATCTGTATACATAAACCTAAGCATGACTCTGAATGTTGCAGGAGCGATGTCGTGCAGGGTGATAGTTGACATGGCAGCCTCAGCCATTGAACCGAGAAGTTCCGCTCTGAAGACCGGCGAACGTGCAGCAAGTACCGCTCTGTGTGCGTGGAATGTCTCACTGCCATAATGAATGACACATCGGTCCCATCTGCGCTATCCAGCAGGGTGCCTAGATGTTTTCCAATGTCTGAGGGAGGCACTGGAATCGACCTGTCATTTCTGGTAACAATGCCACACATGAATGTGATGTGTCCATCTATTACATGCTCTTTTAACAGATCATCATGTGAGACGAACCTATGCCACCCGTAGTCTTCCCCTTGGGACAAACAAATCAGAGTCCTTCTTGATCTCGTGGAAAGTCTCCAATCGCCCTTGCCAACCAAGGTGGCCTCAAACGTGGCCTTGACACTCCTGGAATTGCTCCCTAATCCGACGAAGATGGACATATACTTGCCCTCCTCAGACTCTTTGACACCTCGCAGGTAGCATCTTATTATCCAAATGTGCCTGCCAGTCGAGAAGGCGTCCGAGTAGATGGCCTTGCCAATGGGGTGGTCCTTGGTTTTCTCATAGTTTATTTTGAGTTCTTGGAAAGCAGAGTCAATTGTCCGTCCCTCCATCAGTGACGGGTGGCCCGTTTGCACCCTGAATAATTAGCAAGTAAATTGAGTCGACCAATAAAATGAAGACAGTCAAATTAAGTTGGTGCTTTCTGATACTACTACTACTTGCCACTAGAACTACACATTTGGCCCATTTGGAATCACTTCAACTTCAAAGATGGCTAAAAAAAAATCCTTCACCAGTTAGCTACATAAACCTAAATTGGAGAAAGGGGGAAGGGGAAGGGCACTCACTGAGGTGATGGGACTGATGGTTTCCTGCTGGTGGAGTCAACCGGAGATGAGTCGTCGCCGATCGCTGCTATGTCCTCCGCGCTCCCGACCTAGATTCTCCCTGCCGGGGCGGAAACCCTCCTCGACTCACTCGCGCCGCGAGGAATCGAACGCTCCTCGCTGATTACGCGGTACTCCTGCCTCCCGCGGCGGAGCTCGAGTCTCTCGCCGCCGGGGTCGCCTCACGGTTAGGGCCTGCCGCCTGGGGGCGAAGGTGAGGGAATGGCAACGGCGGCCGGAGGAAAACTGCAAGATAGTGGGGTTCTTTTTTTTTTTTAGGACAACTGCAAGATAGTGGTGGTGTAACTGCGGTCCAGAGTGGCCCATCCGAACGGCCATTCTCAAGCCCAGATCAAAAGGCCTCCATTTTCTTTCAACGACTAGCCCAGCCGATTGCTTCATAGGCTTGGCCCATAGGATTGGCTAGTCCTAAACTCCCAGATCATGTCAGATACTCAGATTCACACAAGTAGATACGAAGATTAAAAATCAATATCACATTCCATTTTAAAAAAGATTATTCTATTCACATCCATAATTTTACATAAATCTGAAAACAAAATATATATGCTAGTTTGAAGAGAAAATATATGGCACACACCACTTAAATGTCATATTCGTATTTAATTTCTGCCCCTACAGAATTGTCAAGTGTATAGCATGATCATAGTATTGTAATTGATTTCGGTTGCCAATGAATGCGTGAACATGAGATGGAGCAACAACAGCTGATACGAATATTTTGAAGAGAAGGAAGAAACGAATAACAGAACTTTTCTACTAGGAAACAAGAGGGGTAAGTTCTCCCAAGTTATAAATATCCTTCAGAAAGTACTAGGAATTGGAGTCATCAAACAAAAAAAAATACTAGCCATTGTTTGGGGATATTTTGCTTTTGCTCATTTGATAACCATGGCAGATAATTGGCAAAACTTGGCCTTGCATATGCTGCAATTGATGCTTTCGCATTGCTGGGAATGAGATCACTCCTTGCTTCTATGCCCCGAACTTCTGCCTTAGCTCGGCAAGAACTGGCGGGAACTTCTGCACCAGTTCAAGAAAACCATCGGTTAACGCAGCCTTCTGAAAATTCCCCTCCTGAGCAAGGAAGCCGATACACTTGTTTTTCAGCTCCGGGCAATTATACGTCTCAGCGAGGCATAATGTGCCACCAACAGTATCAACCGACACACTCTCCCATATCTTGCTGGCACAAAAGCTTGAGCCGATCCAACGCGTACCGGTCCGCGACGACGAGGAGGCCGTGCAAGGAGTCCACCGCGGCGGCGGGCTCACCATCATCATGAACCGGAGGCAGGTCGTCGGTGTAGGTGAACCGGAGCATGGCCTTGAACGTCGCGGCGTCGATGTCGTGCACGGTGATGCACGGCATGGCGGCGTCCGCCATGGACCCGTGGAGCTGCGCCCTGAACACCGGCGAGCGGGCGGCGAGCACGGCCCGGTGCGCCGGGAACGTCGCCTCGCCGACGGCGAACGTCGGAGCCGTCGCCGCGGTCCAGCAGGCCGCCGCGGTGGCCGCCGATGTCGGAGGGCGGCACGGCGATCAGCGCGTCGACGCCGTCGCGCGCGACGATGACGCCCCAAGTTATGGTGACCGCGCCATTCCTCACGTAGAGCGGGTCGAGGTAGCTTGATTTCGCAAACTGGTCCCATCCCCACACCGTGTAGGGTATTGACGCCGGTGGCGGCGGGTAGACCTGCGCGCACCTTTGTGCGATTGTGGACGACGGGGAGCCGGTCTTGTCCATCAGGAACGCCTCGAAGATTGCTTTGACGTTCTTGGCGTCCTTGCTCACGAGCTGGAGGTAGATGGATACGTACTCGCCGTTGTTGCTGAGTTCCTTGCTGCGCCCGCGCGGGTAGCAGAAGATCCTCCACGGGTGGCCGCCTACGGAGATTGGCTCGGAGATTTGCCTCGACCCGATGGCGTAGTCCTTGATTCGCGTGTAGTCGATCTTGAACTCGGCGAAACCGGAGTCCAGCATCTTGGCCGCTGGCTGCTAAAATAGTACTCTATAAGAATTAGATTCATTCCGGTGAGCTTTGAACAATTAGTACTACTCTCGTGAGCTAGAGTAATTGAATTTTTCTTGATCCTCCTGCCAGACATACCTGAAGATCACCGGGAAGTACGCTTGTCAGAGATTGTGGCGCCGTGGTCCGTGGTTTGTTGCTGGTTTGGCGTTTTTCAGTTTATATAGGCAAGTGACCCGTAGCAGGATGGCGCGGCGCCAGAGCAGAATTCCGCGGGCGCACCGCGCACCCAAAGTAGTACTTAATTAGTGCAGGGGAGTCTCTCGCCTCGCGTAGCAGGCAGGATATGGATGTTGCGGCGCGGGAGCAGGCCGGAACGCAGGATTCCGCGCATCCGGGTAATTAGTGCGGGGCGGGGAGTCTCTCTCTCCACCACCACCACACCCCCCCACCCCCACCCCCACCCCCCGGGCGTTTAAACTGAGATATGATGATGGAAGTTAATTCAGATTTGAGAAATTTATTATGCTCTGCCCGTATGTATGAACATAAATACTGTTCCATAGAAAAACTTAACTGCCATATGTATGAACACAAATATTACACATAAAAAACACCATGCTACCCGGCAGCATGGTTTACAAAGTGAACGATGAAAACAGGCGGGTAGACCGGCTTGGTTAGGGTTAGCGCTCAGATTTTCAAACCTAGATAATGTAGCAAAATCAGTTTTTGCTCGTGTTTTTTTTTGGCTTCTTTGAACGATTTATTTGGGTATTTAAAACTGATAAGGGCTCGTTTGGGTTACCACTAGTTTTTCAAACCTAGATAATATAATGTAGCAAAATCGATTTCTGCTCGGTTTTTAGCGGTTTTTCGAACGATTTTCTTGGTGTCAAAAACCGCTAATTAATGTTCCTGGTTTTGTGAACCCTGCCTAGCAGGAGTTTTAAAGAATACATTAGCAATTAATTAAGAACCCCAACTAGATCAAAATCGATGACAGTGATAGTGTTCACTCTTGACGCAAGCGGAAACTGTACCGGCGGTGGGAACGCGCGCGAAGCCCCCTATGGCATGGAGCAAGTCGATCAGGAGTCTCAGGACACGATCCGTGTGTTGCCTGTCAGGTGCACGCCATCCCAACAAAGGTGCTTGTCCGGCCATGCGCACACGGTAGTGCCAACACATTCGGTCCATGTCGACGTTCACTACTACAAAAACGTATATCACAGACGGGCTCAAAGACCATCTCAGACGGAGAAGAAAAACGTCTGTGACTCCGCGTCTGAGATGACCATGGTCTCAGACGGTTAAAATCCCCGTCTGCACTATATTGTCTCAAACGGGTAAAAAACACCGTCTGAGACTAAACCATGTTTCAGACGGGAAACATAACCGTCTGAAGGAACCCATAGTTCCCCGTCTGAATAAACCTGTTCTCAGACGAAGATTGCCCCCGTCTGAACATACTTATTGTTCCCCGTCTGAAATAAACGTCGTCTCAGACGAAGATTGCCCGTCTGAAGCTAATAATGGGTCCCCGTCTGTCCTAACCGTCGTCTCAGACGGTATACTCGCCCGTCTCAGTTAACTTATCGTAAACCGTCTGATGTGTTGTTGTTTCAGACGGCGCTTGGTTGCAATAAGCCCGTCCGAGATTAGCTGCTCTAGGTAACAAAAAAAAATACGGATGCTAGCTGCATGACTCCTGAAACAGGGTCAAATTTCAGGAATTGGGAGCCGACGAAATCACATATGACAGCACAAGTTCAATTACACATACATGTTCACAGAGAAACAATTATTTACCATCTACATCGTTCACAGAACTTGTCCATCACAAGACAGTAGCAACATTACTAAACTGAATTGATAGGAATATGGAACTCGCCTGCCTCATTGATTATTTCATTCATTATGAATGCAGCAAACCTTTCACGCATTGCGTGTAGTTCTTCCTCAGGAATATTACACGTTGGCACTTTAATATCCTACAGAAATATGGGAGATCACAGAATGTCCAAGCAACAGCTAATATAGTAACAAAAGATAAATGGTAGTAAGATACTTAGATTATTACTGACCTGAGGCTTTCGTTTTTCAACTTCCTTAGTCATCAGCATCATGTGATAAAGACAATAGAAGCCACACATTTCCCCAGATGGTTGTTGGTGGCACTGCAAGAGAATATATATGTAAGCATATTTATATGTAATCCTGAGAATGATTGCATGATGAATTGTGTGAGACATACCGGGATTTTAAAATCATGGATCAGTTTGGTGTTTGAACCTTTCGTGTACACCCCCGTATAGTTCTTAACATGCATGGAAAATGATCTACATGAAGCATCCTTCAGTTAGCAAACTGCTTTGATTTAAAAAAAATAAATATAGGGAATGTCAAATATAACTTACTCATCAATTACTCGTTGCAACATTGAGTAGTCACGTTTTGGTCCTTGTAAGGAGGAGATGAAGTACAACATCTTATGCCACTTTATGATTATCAACACCATAACCCAATGGCCACGATTATTGAAGGGAAACATTATAAATTTTTTGCTCCTATGAAGGTAGTTAAATGCCTTTAGCAAGTAGGTCACCACAAAATCTCTCCTTGCAGTAATGTTGATGACTGAAATGCATTCACAATCCAGAAATGCAATAGGCAAGTTGTTCTTGAAGCATTCTTGTACCATGTGGCTACAAAATTTAAACATGTTAGACACATGACCACATTGCATGGCAACACATTATCAGATATGGGAAATGCTGAGAGACGCAGGAACTTACAACGTCAAGGCTCGAACAAGTTGCACGTCCAAGCCAGTGAAGTGATAGAGATCAAACAGGTCACTGAAACCAAAATAAATACGGGAGTCTTGTTCTGTCCTGAAGTGCTTTTCTCTAAAGAAGCATGTTATCATGTCTTTGCCATCTCTAATGGCCTGCATATAAACTTTGTGTAGCGCGATACACGAATGACCTGTGGTGGCAAGCTCTTTTTCAGTCATGAATGGCTTGCCAGGCTTGTACTTCGGATTGAGCTTTGTCCAATTTGATGCAACATCAACTTTGATCTCCTTCGGCTTGTCAACAAGCTAGCCCTTGGTGTCCTGGTTCAGCGTTGAAGCATTCTTCGTCTGGACTTTTGATGCAACATCAATTTTGATCTCCTACAGAAGAGTCTTTCATAGACGAGCCATTCGGTGTCGAGGCCGACGAGAAGGTGTTCGCGATGGTCCCCGCGAACCTCTTTGATCCAGTCGTACACAGCTTCCCACGACTTCGTCACCGTGGTCTTGATCACCGTGCCGTTGAATAGTATGTCGTGTTCCGTCGTCACCATGGCCGCCGCGTAGTCGACGGTGGCCGTCGTCTTTGCCATGGTCGTGCCCACCGCGTCGTCGACAGTCGCCGCCTCCATGCCACCAGCCGCATCGTCGACGCGCGTCGTCGCCTTGGTCGCCGCGTCGTCGAGGTTCCTCCTCTTCGCCATGGCCGCCGCGTCATCGACGGTCGCCGCCGCCATTCCCTCCGCGTCGTCCACGGTCGTCATCGCCATGGTCGCCGCGTCATGGATGTTCTTCCTCTTCGCCATGGTCGCCCCGTCGAGGTCCTTCGAAGGAGAATTCGTCGTCGATGGCAGGTCGATCGTCGCGGCGAGAGAGGTAGCGCGCGCGGCGGAAGCGAACGGCCGGGGCGGGGAAGTTTTCGATCGATCGATGGAGTGGGCTGTCGTACGTACGTCGTCGTCGCAATTTATATACAGTGAGGGTGAATGCCATCAGTCGCGTCGCGAATCGACTCGCGCCCCGGCGGAATTGAGGCTTCGCGGCCGGCCGGAATCGACGTCTCGTCTGCGCCGAAGAAATATATATATTAAAACAGAGCATTTACCTCTACGCGGTTGCCATTATTTATTCCGGCTTCTCGCGAAACGTTGCGTCGCGCGCGAAATGAATCGGTGCGTCTCCGTCCACACGCCACGCACGGCCGTTCGTACCTGGCCGCCGGCATGCATATTAATTCCCCGGTCGGCCGGTTTGCATGCAGCCAAATTACGACGGGGGATACACACAGACGGAGGAACGCCGCCACAAAATCACCGTCTGACAAAAATCTCTCAGACGGGTAAACCACACAACCGTCTTAATTGATGCAAACTCTCAGACGGGTAAATCTGCCTCCACAGAAACACCGTCTGAAAAATTTACATCAGACGGTGACCTTGTAGCCCCGTCTGAAAGGATGTATCAGTGGACGGCCACAAAATATCTCAGACGGCTGAAACTAACACCCGTCTGACATAGTTCTGTCTCAGACGGTGTTATTACAGCCGTCTGAAACGTCACGTCTGTGATATTCGTTTCTGTAGTAGTGGTTGTACGCGCCACCACCAGCGACATGTACAGCGTGCCTTCGTCAAAGTCCCCTTGCTGAACCCCGTCTTGCCGGCGTCCTTGAGCATCTGCACGTACGGCGGTACGGGTAGAAGTAGCTAGCCGGCGCAAGCGATTTTTGCAGTTTCCATTTTTTTTAAAAAAAAAGCGATTTTTTTCCACGCGCAGAGGTTCTGCATCTGCGTGAAGAAGTTCATCAGGCTCTGACAAGGCAGCCGCGCGTTGGTGTCGTACGCCACGCGCAGGGTCCTTCTCGTTCGCCGCAGATATGTAGCTCGATCGGAGGTGATCGTTATCGAAGGCACGACGTCCAAGACGAGCACCATCGCCTCGACCGCGTCGGTCACCATGCGGCCGAAGTGGTAGAAGTTGCTCTCGCCACAGCCCATCGGCATGTTTTCTGCTAGCTATGCGGGGAACAATGACCCCTCTCCTGACGAGCGCCGCCTGAAGTTGCATCATTATGGAGCACTCTGAAATGGTAAACAAGTCGCCCCAAAAAATAAAAGATGAACAAATGGTAAACAAGTAACTTTACTTCCAAACGGATGGATAACAAAGTTTACATGACGATATAGTGGTGTAAGCGCAAGATGATATACTGCGAAACTGCATAGTACTAGTTGAATAGATTCAGCTTGCGTTCACCAACTTCACTCCGAGCCTGAAGACAACTAATGCTATATATGCGTGAAGGCTTTAACATATAAGTTGCCATGTATGCATGCCTTTATGCTCCCACCTTCTCCCTCAGCTCTGCAAGAAGCGATGGGAATTTCTGAGCCAGCTGAATATAACCATCGCTTAGCAAAACCTTCTTGACGTTTTTCTCCTCGGCAACAAAGGCCATGCACTTCTTCTTCAGCTCGGGGCAGTTGCATGTTTCGGCGCAGGATAGGGCAGCGGCAACCGTATCCACCGATACATTCTCCCACAGCTTGCTAGCGCAGATAAGCTTCAGTCGATCCAAAGCGAACCGGTCCGCCACAGCGAGTAGATCCTGAAACACTTCGATTGGAGAGCCGCTGAGCTCGTCATCTCCAGGCAAGGCATCCGTGTACAGGAACCGGAGCATGGCTTTGAAAGTTGCAGCCGAGATGTCATGCAGAGTGATCGATGACATTTTTGCATCCGCCATGGAGCCAAAGAGCTGAGCTTTGAAGACCGGCGAGCGGGCGGCAAGCACAGCCCGGTGAGCATGGAACGTCTCGCCGCCGACGACAAATGAGACTTCGGAACCATCAGTGCTGTCCAACAGACTGCCGAAATGGCTCCCAATGTCAGAGGGCGGCACATCCAGCGGGTCGTCGCGCAGGACTATGACTCCCCACGTTATGGTCACCCAGCCATCTACCACGTAGAGCGGCTCGAGATCGGTTCGCTTTACGAACTGATGCGACGTGCACCATGATCTCTTAGAATCGCAGATGCGCAAACTCCTGATTGCATGGGACGAAGATGGCACACCATTTTGTCCATCAGGAAGGCTTCGAAGATAGCTTTGACATTCTTGGGATCGCTCATGGGCTTGAGGTAAAGCGAGATGAACTCACCCTTGTCCTCTTTCCTGAACCCGTGTGGATAGCAGTGAATCCTCCAGAGGTGGCCCCCAACGGAGATGTTCTCGGAGTGGAGGACGTCCCCGATGGTGAGGTTCTTCTCGGAATAGTGAAATTTGTACTGCGTGAAACATGAATCGACCATGTTGATGCTCAAGGGTACTAGTGTATTCTGATGGGGTTGCAGATTGACTGGGTATACAGGTACTTCCTGAGGGACGGATCAACGCTTCGAGTTCCAAAACTGTTGAACGAGAATAATGGCCTTTAATTTGTTGGGTGAATGGAGTAGAAGAAGAGAGACCGTCTCAGCCTCTCTCAAGCACAAGGAACGGGGTCGGTGGTGCTTGTGGTCAAATTAAGGTGGTTGGACTTGGATGATAATCTCGTGTTCTTTGGTGACGATGCAAAACAGCACAGCCTTCCATTCCATCAAATGATCTCTTCGGTGGGTGCACCTGCACCGATTGCTTTGCATTGCATGGGACGAAGAATACAACGCACCATCTCTCTGCCCATCACCAGTACAAATTTCTCAACTTCTACTCCAGTTTATTAAATTTAGAGACCTTTAGAAGTTTCACGAAGGATTTTTTAGGTCCCACAAAAACAATGATTAAAACCAACAGAAGAAATGTAATACTATGCGTTACAAAGTTATAAAGATCTCTAACTTAATTCTTCTTCTTATTATTTTGTTAATTTAAGAGGTGAGCGAATCGACAATCTCAAAATATGTTGGTCAAATGATCTCTTGTACACATTCATTAGTGTTTAGGCAGAAATAATCACACACATGGTGCGAGTTTCTCCCTAACACTGCCCTAGGGAATGTAAAAAGAAAACGGTGCGGGCGTGCCAGTGTACCAAAGTACACAAAATAAACAAGAGGCGGGAACACGTATTTATTTATATTTCACAATACAAATATAGGTTCCCACAAACGATGCGCTCCATAGCCTGCTGGCGGCGATATAACTCCGGCGATGTGGTCTTCTTGGTTCCTAGGGCCTCGGAAAGCTCCTAGTTAATTACATCCACAAGTCCTACTTGTGGAACACCTCCGATTAAGCTGCGTAGTCGTCGTCTTCGGTCTTCGCTTCGCGTTCTCCGTGCATGTGTTGATGGTGGTGTAGGTGTTGGCGTCGGCGTCATCCATGGCCTCGTCGGCCCTTGAGCCTTTGTAGCGCGGCCTTCACGTCAGCAGCGCCCGCCCTCGTCGTCCGGCCTCGTCGGTCACGTACGACTTGATATAGTGGTCTAGTAGTAGTAGAATGTGCACGGCGTTCGCTTGGCTTGTCCGAAACGGCGACTCGGCAGCGTCGTCGAAGAGAGTTGCAGAGTAGAGACTCGATGTAGATGCAGGTCGCGGAAGTCCATCGCTGCTTCATCATCTTGGCCGTATATACGGGTACGTGTATGCACATGTGTGTGTAGCATGCATGCGTATGCAGTATGCATATGTGCACATGGTGCACTGGTCATGTCTTGCTTCAATGGAGGAGTGACACGGCTCCGACTGCTTCGGTGGCATCGGCTATCAGCAACGTCCCGCGCCACTTCGTCGTCGGCCCCGGCGACAATGGCTCACGTCTTCACGGCCTCGGCGTCGACCACGGCGACGAAGGCCCTGGTCCAGCAGCGACACCATCTTGCACTTGATGGCGACTTCGGCGGCGGCGGCATCTTGTGCTTGACGACGGTACTCTCGACGGCCTCTTGTGCTTGACGACGGTTTCGACGGTGTCTCGACGGCTTCACGTCGGCGTCGGCAGCGTCGCTTCGGGTGGCGTCAAGGACATGACTGCCTGGTGTTGGAGTGGAAGTCATCGGCAGCGCGGCAACGGCGTCGTCCGTATCTTTGGCTTCATGTACGTAGTCATCGCTCGCGTCGTCGTGGTTGTGGCGTCACGAACGTGACTGCTTGAGGACGGGCAACTCCAGGACGGCATGGATGACAGACCAACCCATGCATGCAATCTGAGAGAAGAAAAGAATAGATGGCTAAAAGCCATGCTTACCCATGGTAGCCGGCATAGATGCCATCATCGTCGTCGCGTCCTCGACGGTCCGGCCTCGGCGTTCCGGTTGACGACCTCCGCGGCGGCGTGAGCTTGGCGTAGACGTACAGCAGGGCGGCGTGGGCGTGCTGCGATGTGGACGGTGGAGCTCGGCGTCGACGCAAACCTTGTGCTCCTGGTGGCGGCGTGCGTATGGCGGCGCGTGTGCGTATGAATTGTGTGTGTGGCGTGGAATGAATGGTGCGTGTCTCCACTAGTGACTACAACTGGCTGAGCCACGGGGTGGCGATCTTCATGAGAAGCCTGGCCGCCCGGACGTTCTCGCTGATCAGGACGTTGAGGGCGTTCTCAACAGTACGCTGGCAGGTTCGTTGCCTTCGGTCCTTGAGGAGCCGACCTCGCCTAGCTCCGGGCAGCATGTGGCTTCTCCAGTGAACGTAGTGCTGATGTAGACGGTCGGCAAGGCGATGACGTCGCTGCTAGGCGGCGTTGCGTCACTCGACGTAGACGTGAACCTTGACGATGGCGTGTGTCGTCAGAACAGCGTCGTCGTGTCCTTGACGATGACCTGGGAAATAGCTCCGTCTTGGCAGCGCCGCCGGCCGGAGCGCTTCTTCACGAGCGGCGTAGTGATGAACGTTGCTGGCGCCTCCATGCGTGGCCACGGCATGCTAGGCCACGGAGTCGATGTCGCTCTTCATAAGGAGCCTGGCTGTAAGGACAGCCTTGCCGTTCAGGATGTTGACGGCGTCCTCGCGTGCTCCCTCGCCACGGCTGGGCATCTACGGCGCGACGCGACGTGCGTGCTGGTGATCGCAAGGTTGATGTGGACGAACAACAGGGCGACGTTGTCGTGCTGTTCGAGGTGAACGGCGGTGCTGCCTCGCTCGGCGCAGACGTGTGGCGGCGACCTTGGCAGTAGATCCTTGACGGAGTGGACAAGTCGTGGTAGTAGAGCACTTCTCCGGACGGCGCGAGGGCGTGCGCGCTCCGTCGGTGCCTCTGTAAAGATTGTGATTTGCCAAGCCGTGGGTCGATGGCGATCTTCATCAGATGCGCTAGAACTTGAACGTCTGTTGACGAGTGGTGGTAGTAGAGCGCTTCTTCCTCCACAGAATGCAAGCTCTGTCGGCGCCTCCGATCCGTAGCTGGTCGCGGCCGAACAAGCTATGGATGATGATCCTCGTTCGTCAGGAGCGTGCCCGCTTGGTCGTCCGGTCCACGCGTGTTCACAAACGTCTTCCGAGACGAACTTGATGTTGACCCCGTGCTTGACTGCATGTTAGACGAGAGACAGAGTACACAGATCGAATAGCAACACTATCGACTTGAGGAGGAAAAAAAAAACATGACGTGCAGCCACGCTGCCTCTGAGCTCATTGCAAAGTAGATTAATATATTATAAGAGGATATGAATCACAATGGGACAATATTAAAATTATGTCAACTCCCCATGTCGATCTGTATCTTTGTACAGAGCGGTCTCTGGCGACGTTAGGCCAGACACCACTGCATGGCTGGCGCAGCGAGCCTTGCTGCCCTTGAGCACGGAGCCAGTGGTGCGCGGGTATGGCCTGTGCCTGTTCGTCATGCCAGCCAGGACGTTGATCGTCTCCTCGGATCGATCTTCCATGTCTTCGGGATGGCGCCGTCGCACCTCGGCTGTCTGGGCGCCGGTCCGGTCTTGATCTTGATGGGCTTTGTTGCGTCACGGCCGCCGGGATGTTGATGCGGTATTCATCTTCGTTGGCGCCATGGTGTCGCGGCTGCCGTTGGCACGGCCACCAGGACGTCGGTGTTGCATAGCTGTGCCTGCGTCATCTGCTCGATGGGCTCCTCCTCGTATGGATCTTCGACCTTGACTGTAGGCGGCGCCACTGCATCGTGGCCGCCGGGGAGTCGATCTGGTCTCCATCTTGGCGAGCGACGCAGCGTCGTCGCCGTCGCCAGGACGTCGATCTTGTCTGGATCATCGTGGGCGTCCTGGCCGCCCGGGCGTTGGCCTAGCCTTAGATCGTCGGGCGCCGTGGTGTCGGTGTTTCCTCCTCACCCGTGAGATATTCATGCTTCATCTCCATGGAAGACGAGATAATGCATGGTTCCAGCCCCCCTTGTGCACCGTAGGGTGGATGGCCTTTTATAGGCAGCAGCTAGGGTAGGCAAGGAGAGGAGCCGCGTCCTGCACGCGCCGCCGTCGGGTTGTTGCGCTTCGCGAGATACGCGCAGCTGTCGTTGAGCTCTTCCTTGGATAAGCACGAGCGGGACGCGCTGCTGTTGCGCCTCGTGCTTTGCTTGCTTGTTTCACCGGCCTGTGGGGCTAAGCGACGACGACCCCACACATCAGCCAGCCTAACGCATGATCACCACAGGCCACACGTGCTCGGCGTCTTCGGCGAGATAATCTGCCGGTTGTTTCTTGATGTTTATCAGGTAGCTATCGGAAGGTTCCAGAGGCTGATGGTGGGCCAACATCCAAGGCCGTTCCGGCGGACAGCCCGTATACGAATACGTACCCTGTACATTCTTCTGGCCCTCTATTGCCATGCGCACGTACATGCTGCATGCCTAGAGCTTCTTTGCTTGGCCTTCCTTTTTAACTTGTACGTACATGTTCACAGGATCATGCATATACGTTTAAGTGCCGGAGACTTTGTACAAAATATCGTCGAACAATTAGGTCTGCAGTATGTTTTGCAAAAGAAAGCTGTAAACTTTGTTTTTATTCGAAATATCTAGAATTTCCCAAAAAGTAAATTAAATGGAATAAAAGTTCTAAGCCAAAAATATGTCCACAGTTTCGCAAACTACAGTATACCAAAATATGTCACAGTTTGACAATACAACCGTATCTTGTAGATAGTTCCTGCCATACATATATATTTGGTGAATTTACAATAATTCAAATATTCAAAGAAATCAATAGGATGTTAACCACATAAGGGCAGGTACAATGCAACACGTAAGCAGTCTCATAGCCTGTCTCATGCAACTTTATATAGAATTTTTGATGAGGTGGAAGAGAGAGAGGGTGGTGAGAGAAAGAGGTGGTTGTTTCGCGAAGCAACCACCTCATGCGCTAAAATTTAGGGGTATGAGACAGCTTACACACCATTGTACGAGTTATAGTTGCCATGCAACTCATAAATATTCCTTTGCTCACCCACAAATTAAGGAAAAATGCAATTACTACGAGACAACTAAAACAATCTCATTGTATAAGTGGTTTAATGAAACCGTCTGAAGATTATGAGACGGACTATGAGACAACACATTTGTACCTGCCCTAAATATTCTTTTGCTCACTCACAGATTAAGGAAAGATGCAATTACTACGAGACAACTAAAACAATCACCCATTGTACAAGTGGTATGATGAAACCGTCTGAAAATTATGAGACGGACTATGAGACAACACCTTTGTACTTGCCCTAGTCTCGGGAAAAAAGAAGGCTAAGGTATTGTCGTTCAGTAATCGGGGGTGGGACTGGTGCCGGCCTGCTAGTGGTGATGAGGAGACGCCGGCCCGTGATCCGTCCTCCCCGGTCCCGATCTAGTCCTTCGATCATGCACACTCCCTCACCTCTACCGTCGTCACATTTTTTTGCGAGTAAAGGGAGCTTATTAGAACTTAAGGAGGTTCATTGCAAACCGATGCAATAATGCGATCGGCCACATTTAATCCCCTTTCTCTGCGGAGCCCGGCGAGACACAAGGCAAATGCTGAACTAGGCCAATCGCTCCTCCCTACATCTGTAGTACACACACCGTCCCTCCGGTGGCGGCCCTGTTAGTGTTTCTTACGCACAGAGATTAAATTCAACTTCCGCAAGCGCACGGAACACCGTTGTAGCATTTCACCCAGGAGTATTCCAAGGGTATCGTATTTATATTTTCCTCAGGGAAGCAGGGCTAAGAATATCATGAATTAACAAGGAAACATCTATTATTTATAACTTGCAAACTAGACCAAAGTAGGGATACCTATATGATATGATGGGTGGCAACCAAACACACACAAAGATTCCATATGAAGATAAAGAGATAGAACTAGTCAACTGGGAGGACAACGAGAAGAAGGGTTGCCTAGGGGTTACAAATATCTACTTAAGCTTTCATTATAGATTCATATCGGGGCACACGCATGCCAAGGCAGCAACCCGAGAATTAGGTTCAACTACCTTACGGAACTACGTGCTATTGACCTCCCTACTAAAACCATCACCCGGACGTGGTGGATTACAGAGACCGGTACGCCTGTCACACGTACTCGCGGCTACCATCCTCCGTGGGGTGTAGAGCAAACTCACGTCTAGAATAGTTCCTTGAGCCATAAGCAAATATCCTAGATAACTTACTCTTCGCGTAAGAGCAAGCCAACCATGCATAACAAATCTATGTGGATTGTGTAAACATTTGCGGTGCAAACAACCCATGCAGATAGACCTACCATACACAGACGTGGAACCAACACAAGAATTTCTCTATAATTATTACTTAAATAAATAAATGTAAACTAAAAGAAAAACTAAAATAAATAAATAAGAAAATAAATAAGAAAATAATTATATTAAAGAAAGTATAAAAGAACAGATACACGAGAACTTTACCCAAACTCCGAAGAGAACTCCGGAGCTCCGAGCGAAGCTCTCACTTCTACTCTAACTCCCATGACCAACTAGCCTACTCTAAACTACACAAGTAGAATGATCTTCCATGAGATGAGCGTGACCCTTTTGGATCTTCTCTTCTCAAGTGTGGAGGTGCAAGTTGGAATGGAGCCGGCCACCTCTATTTATAGCCTCCCCAGCAGGGGGGGATACTTATGCTCGAAGCTGGGACACTGGTGGCGCGAAGGTAGGCCGGCCGGCCACCCTACTAGGCCGGCCGGCCATCCACAGTGGCGGTTGGCCACCGCCTTTCCTGTGGACGCTTCTGATCGCCTCCTGGAGTCGGTCCGAAGGTCGGTTACTCCGTGGGGGCGGCAGAATTGCAGTGAGGCCAAGTTAAGGCCCAAATGGCCCACCTTCTAGAATGGCGGTGGAATTCTGCTGGGCTGGCCTCTAATTATGCGTTGTGAATTATTTTTCAGCCCATTGGAGGAAGTCTGGGGCCTGCGGCCACCAAGTGAGGCCGGCCGGCCTAGGGTGGGGCCGGCCGGCCAGGGAAATTCCCTGGCTGGGCCCACTTTTCTCCATTATTCACTCCTGCATCCAAATATTCACCAAAACCTGTGGAGTAGCATTATTCCTAACTACTATGCACAAAATCTTAGTGTTATGTATTTATTTACTGGTAGGGTGGCGGTCAAATCATGGTTTAACGACCGCCAACAGGCCCTTTGCTGTCTCAAGCGTCTCTCGGCGGCTGGCTGCTAGGGTTCGTGCCACCCGTTGCTGTACGAGGAATACGAGAGAGGTGCAGTGGCCGGCGCCGAGTAACTGATTGGGTGGAGTCAACAAGAAACACGAATCTGGCTGGAGTATTTTTTGAGAGGAAAAATCTGACCGAAGAACGCGGTTTAGTGTTTTTTTTTTGTAAAAACCACAAAAACGTCGCTCAGAAAACCGGAAGAAATTCAAAATCTAAATTTTGAAGCCCCGGAAAATCGAAGAAGGGAATACTCTAGTGAAGAAAAAAAGTTGAAGAGACTGGGAGAGGGAGGGAGCAGTGGAGGCCTCGGTTGTCACCTCCTCCGCTATTGGTTCGAACACATTTTAAACAAAGAAGTTAAACAGAAACCAAAGTTACACGAAGATGAAGTTGCATTCTTATGGCACTTTGATACATGACTATTTACTTCCTTCGTCTAGAAATATAGTGTTCATCTAGCTTTGTTAAGTCAAACTTTTCAATTTTGACTAACAATTTGAAAGAACTATATATATTGACAACACAAAAATGATGTCACTAGATTCATCATGAAATAGACTATGACAATAGTAACTCTTTAGTTTGAAACAATATATATTTATATATATTGTTGGTCAAAGTTCGGAAAAAAATGATTTAGGACGAAACTAGATAAACACTATATTTCTAGATGGAGAGAGTATATAGTAGCGCATGCGCAAGATGATTACACTCCGAAATTGCAAAGTACTAGTTGAATAGATTCAGCTGGCGTTCACCGACTGAGCTCGGAGCCTGAAGAACACTAATGCGCTTTAACATATAAACGTGCCATGCATGCACGCCTTTATTCGCCCACCTCCTCCCTCAGCTCTGCAAGAAGCGATGGGTACTTCTGAGCCAGCTGAATATAACCATCGCTTAGCAAAACCTTCTTGACGTTTTTCTCCTCGGCAACAAAGGCCATGCACTTCTTCTTCAGCTCAGGACAGTTGTATGTTTCGGCGCAAGATAGAGCAGTGGCAACCGTATCCACCGACACATTCTCCCACAGCTTGCTAGCGCAGATAATCTTCAGTCGATCCAAAGCGTACCGGTCCGCCAAGGCGAGCAGATCCTGAAACACCTCGATCGGAGAGTCGCCAAGCTCGTCGTTTCCGGGCAAGGCATCCGTGTACATGAATCGGAGCATGATCTTGAATGTGGTGGCTGCTATTTCATGCAAAGTGATGGTTGGCATTTTCGCGTCCGCCATGGAGCCAAAGAGCTGAGCTTTGAAGACCGGCGAGCGGGCGGCGAGCACAGCCCGATGAGCAGGGAACGTCTCGCCGCCGACGACAAATGAGACTTCAGAACCGTTGGTGCTGTCCAAGAGACTGCCGAAATGGCTCCCAATGTCAGAGGGCGGCACAGTGAGCTGATCGTCATGCAGGACTATGACTCCCCACATTATGGTGACCCAGCCATCTACAACGTAGAGCGGCTCGGGATCGGCTCACTTTACGAACCGATGAGACGGGCTCCACCCATATCCTGCTTTAGAATCGTAGACGTGCAAGCCCCTGGCTGCATGGGTCGAAGATGGCTCGCCATTTTTGTCCAACAAGAAGGCTTCGAAGATAGCTTTGACGTTCTTGGAATCGCTCATGAGCTGCAGGTAAAGCGAGACGTACTCACCCTTGTCCTCTTTCCTAAACCCGTGTGGGTAGCAGTTAATCCTCCAGAGGTGTCCCCCGACGGAGATGTTCTCGGGGTGGAGGACGACGTTCCCGATGGCGAGGTCCGTCACGGAATAGTCGAGTTTGTACTGCGTGAAACCTGAATTGACCATGCTGGTTCTTGTATAGCCGAGTAGCTAGTACTGTATTCTGACGGGGTGCAAGCACAAGCGGAATGTTGATCTTCTTAATTGGAACACCACGCAGCGCCGGGAAAGCGACGGCCCAGGAATGTCCCAACGGTCACCTGGGAGAGGCGACGCGGGCGACGCGCCCCGATCTGCTCTCCAATCCCAATCCCCACCCGAAATCCACCACCAATCCACGAAACACCACCAGATCCCTGATCTCTGCGCATCCAGCAACAAATCCTCATCTGTTTCTACCTCAAATCGGCACCAGCGAGCGAAGATTTGGCAAGTAAATCCAGGGGCGAACCTCAGGAGGGGCGGCTCTCATGAGTACCGGATCTACAAGAGGTTGGAGGGATTCCGGCAAGAGGAGTGCTCGCGGTCAGCGGAGCTGCTTGGGGATGGAGCGGTGAAGCCGGCCCTTCTGCGCAGCGAGAAGTCGACCAGGATGGGGCAAGAAGCGCCGCCAGCCAGGGGTTGCGGTTGGCAAGCTCCCTCTTCAGCGGGAACTACAGATCGAGCGAAGGATCCAGCGAAGCTCCCGGCCACTCAGGTTGGTTCCTTGCATCCTTTGCCCAAATCCTACGTTCAAGTGGTTCAGGGCACGCGACACGCGGCTCATCGTCGCAATGATGCACATCTGGGCGTCCCTCCACTGATGAGAAGGTCCTCTTCCACGACCGGCCATCGGCGAAGAGTAATGTTCATCACCTCTCCCAACATTGCTGTTTTTCTGAAGGGATCAGTTCCGGCCGACATCCTCTTACTGGGCCGACCAACTCTGGTTTCCAAGACCCCCACAACAAAGCTGAAGCTCAGGTCGTGCCTAAAATCTCCATTGGTCACAACCCAAAAAGCTCTCGCATGCAGCATCTAGCAATCTATGCGTTGTGCCATCGCCTGCAGCTACAACCTGTCCCTCTCAGCAAGGCAACCATCTTCCAGTGGCTCATGTATCCCAAGAACAATCTGATGAAAGTCCATGGCAAACAGTGAGAGAGAAGTACTGGTGGAGGAAAGGAAAGTTGAAGTCAAGCCACTCTGCCTCAATCACCCAGCAGCCATCTCCAACAATTTTCCAGCTAAAAACCAGAGGCCGATGCTTCAACTGCCTGGCAAGAGGGCACCTGGTAGCGAGTTGCACAGACCCTCCTACATGTTGGAGGTGTAGAGGCTCTGGCCATTTATCATACCAGTGTAGTCGCAGGGCATATAAGAGAAGACATCGTAGGAGTATGCATCCTTTGTTGAAGCAAGGATCTCACATACAACAATCAGAGGATGAAATTTGGTCATTCTCGGATGCCATCCCCATCATTCCGCAAGACCACTCCATGACCACGCAGCAGCTTGAAGCATGGCTTGGGACGATAGATAGATTAAGGAAGACAACCTCATTGCCTCAATTGGAAAACAAAGGAGCTGACGGCACCACAATCTCCTCTCCAGTTGCTCGCTTGCCAGAGATTGTCTCACCAAGACTTGAGGCGATGAATTTGGATTCAATTAATGTACAAACAGAAATGAGAGCTTGGAGGCAGCTGTGGAAGAACCGGCATGCAGACAACTCTCATTCAAAGACCAATGCTGACGTTGCTAAGAGGGCAAAAGAAATTGGGGAGCAGTTCTTCAGACAGGCAGTACCTTACTCGGATGCCATCCATATAATCCCTCTTGTATCCTTCACGGAGAAACACCAGAAGATCAGTATGGAGTCAAGATTAGACAACAAGAATTCTGAAAACATGATCCAACATGCCAATATGCAACAGTCAGATGACGCAGTTGTACCACCCATCTCGGCTCCTCAACAGCCTAGGATGTTGGATGAGTTGCATACTAGCACGTTGACTCAGAGGAAGTTGTCTCCCTCCGAATCAAAAATAGACCAGTCAATGGCCAAGACTCCTAATGCACAAGAGATATTGACCGAAGACACTGTAAGTGTCCAGAAGAAATCCACAGAGCCGGAGTTGGTGACTGAAAGCGATTTTGCCAGCATGAACAAAAAGATCAAGGAAACTGTCACTAAACCACTTGGGCCTTGTATGCTTCAGACACAAGAGAAAAAGGAAGAACAAAGGCGCAACCCAAAACACAAGATCAAGTTGAGGAAGCAAAAGATGACGACCAAGATGGCTCAAATGATTTTAGCTATGGCAAGAGGAAAAAGAGCAGCAAATTGGATCGAGTTTCTCCTGTTGCTTCAGCATGTCGCCTAGTTGGTTCCTTGCATACAACTGCTTTAATCTCCTGCTGCCTACCCTGATCTTATTTGAAAACCGATCTTAATAGTACTAGTTGACTTTGGCTTTCGTCATGTTGGTTGTTGGAGCCCTGTTGCTCTCCTCACTGTTACTTTGTTAGATCATGTACCCTTAGGTTGTAACTTTTTTCTTCTACCTTAATGAATGGCAGCGCTCCTGCCTTTTTTCAAAAAAAAAAAATAATAATAATTGGAACACCATAGCAAGCTCCTTTGAGCGAGATACCAGCAAGGCTGCCAGGCGTTATACACGCATAAAGATGATCATCAAGTACTCCGGTGATCTGCACGCACAGTAGAACACGTACAGCTACGTCCGGGACGTGGTGAGATGTCCCGCCTGCAACACGAGCAGCTGTGTCTTCGTTTGCAGATCTCCAGCAGCTGTGCGTAACTCGGGACGACGTCCGGCGGCTACGGGGCAAGAAAGAGGAAGAGGAAATAACTAACCCTAGATAAAAAAAGGGAAAAGAAGATTAAAACGACGATTCTTTGTATCTGAATCGGCCGTGACCTCTAATACAACCCAACCCTGATGCGTTCGGCCGTGCAAGGCTCGCAGGCCTAGGCTGTGAATAAATCGTGAATGCAGCAAAGGTAAAGAAGACTCTCTACTAGATTCTTGCAACGCAAACGCTGCCCGCGGCCCGGCCTGCCTCCCACGTGGGCCTGGCCCATTAGGGAGCGAGCGAGTGAGCCGATGGGAGCGAGACCAGCGGCGGAGCGTGCCACCAAGGTCACAGGATTCCCTTAAAAAAAAGGAAAAAACAAGGTCATAGGAAGTGGAGGAGGGCTGTAGGGTTAAAGTTCCGGGGCTGCCGAGGGGATAGGGTTCTCCAATCTGAGCCAGATATAGGACGGGCGATGGACGGGGTAGGCGACAAGGATGCTAGTCGTGGAATCTGGAATTTAGCGCGGTGACAGCGTGTGCGGGCGGCGCCGCGCTGCTGGCTGACAAGGTTTGAACCGCTGAGGAGGACCAGGGCCGTGGTGGCGGGGCAGCAGGAGGAAGACGAACAAGTAGACCGTCTGTCAGACATGAGAGAGGGTCGCACGATCCCTTATCGTGGTGTAGCCTTCCCTACTTGCAGGCTTTCTTTTTTTCTCTAATCTTCACTCCAATGCAACCTTCCCTCACGAATAAACGTGCATGCTATCTTCCCTCAAAGATATATAACGACACAGCCCAAGTCTTCTCCCTTGTATTTCTGTCTAAATATTTATAAAATTTAATCAGTAGGGGGGCGACCCCTCCTGTTCCTTCAAAAAAAAAATCTTCTCCCTTGTCAACGTACGTGTTGAGCAATGGCAACCCTAGATCATTTGCAAGAAAGTCAACCATGAGGTATCCATCAAAGCATCGTCCCGTCGTGCCGCCGATGGCAGAGCCATAAGCAGGGCCGGTCCTGAGATTTTGGAGGCCCAGGGCGAATCTGAATGCCAGGGCCTCTCTATATAAGAATCAATTTCGTGCACAGATAAATATAATTAACTTTCCATTGCAAGTAAAATGAATAGTGTATCACAAAAATATTCATATAAAAATGTTTCTATGTAATTGTTATCTTTAAAGTTTCTTCTAACATTTCTTGATGCAAGTCGTTGATAATGGTATCGATGTTAATCTCGTCCAACAATTTCTTGTCAACGCATAAAGTGGCCAAGCCGCTAAACCGTTCTTGAGACATTGTAGACCTTAAATAATTCTTCAATAACTTCAACTTTGAGAAGCTTCTTTCGGTTAACGCCACAATCACAGGCACGGCGAATAAGGTCCATGGCTCCTCTTTGTGATGCTATGAACCCATCCGATCGTTGCTTTTTCCCCTCTTTTTTTCACTATCGGAAGCATACTTTCTGCAGACGGCGACATGATCTTCCTAAAAATTTCAACAAAACATATTGGATCAAACCAATTAAGTGATAGCATTTTAGGAAATTAGGGCATATCAATTAGCATACGTTGATATACGTACCTCTAACCCTGTTTAGCGCAGTCAGGAGAAGCGAAGAAAGGCCTATCTGGACTGGAGATCTGGAGATCACGGTGCAGCACCAGGCATCATGCCAAGATCACGCAGCGATTGTCCGTCGTCGGCGATCAGCGTTGCGTGCTTGCATGCGGTGACTTGCGTCATGTCACGATGCCATGCCAGGCGGCTCTTCGACTGTTATTGCCGTATTGGGCTAGAAGAGAGAGTGGCTGCAGGCAACAACGAACAGCCATGGATGCCTATGGGCCTGCTGGACTGCTGAATCGCTGATGGTGATTACTATGGGCCTGCTGGACTGCTGAATCGGCTGGAGTACTTACAGTTTTGTGGAATATATAGAGATCGAACAGGGATCGGATGTGTCTATACGTATACATACCCTGGGATGGGGCCCCTTAGATTTGGGGGCCCAGGGCGGCTGCCCCGTTGGCCCTCCCCCAGGGCCGGCCCTGGCCATAAGAAAGGCACGTGTAGCATGCAACTGCCAACTGGAATCACCATCCCAAAGGGGGGGTTCACGGTGTCTGATAGGGAGTCGCTGAAATTGTAGATTACTGTGACCACTATGCTAGTTTCGAGTACTAGGCAATTCAGATGCCAGTCCGGCTCGAAAACTTTTGAATTGTCATGCCCTCACTACTCTGCTACTATTGGTTAATTAAAACATAAATCAAAGGTATAGGCAGATGAAGTTGCATTATTGTGGCACTCCGAAATGGTAAACGAGTTAATTACTTTCCAACAGATGGATAACACAGTTTACATGACGATAATAATGGAAGCGAAACATGATTATACCAGAAATTGCAAAGTAATTGAACAGATTCAGCTACCGTACATGCCGTTATGTGCCCACCTTCTCCCTCAGCTCAGCAAAAAGTGATGGTAAGTTTTGAGCCAGCTGAATATAACCATCGGTCGTTACAACCTTCTTGAAGTTTTTCTCGTCCGCAAAGAAAGCAATGCACTTCTTCTTCAGCTCCGGGCAGTTGTATGTTTCGGCGCAGGATAGAGTAGCTGCGATTGTATCCACCGACACATGCTCCCACAGCTTGCTGGCGCAAATAAGCTTCAGTCGATCCAATGCGTACCGGTCTGCCACAGCGAGCAGATCTTGAAACGCCTCGACCGGAGAGTCGCCGAGCTCGTCGTCTTCAGGCAAGGCATCCGTGTACATGAATCGGAGCATGACCTTGAATGTGGCGGCCGCTATGTCATGCAAGGGGATGGATGGCATTTTGGCCTCCGCCATGGAGCCAAAGAGCTGAGCTTTGAAGACCAGTGAGCGGGCGGCAAGCACAGCTCGGTGAGCAGGGAATGTCTCGCCACCGACTACAAATGAGACTTCAGAACCATCGGTGCTGTCCAGGAGATTGCCGAAATGGTGCCCCATGTCAGAGGGCGGCACATCCAGCGGGTCGCCAAGCAGAACTATGACTCCCCACATTATGGTCACCCAGCCATCTACCACGTAGAGGGACTCGATGTCGGTTTCCTTCACGAACTGATGCCACCCCCATGGATGGGTGCTGAAGATTTGCAAAAGCCTCTTTGCATCGGGCAAAGATGGTGCTCTGTCTCTGTTGAAGGCCTCGAAGATAGCTTTGACGTTGAATAAGTTTTAGCTCACGAGCTCGAGGTAGAAAGATAACCATTCGCCCTTGTCCTCTTTACTGAACCCGCTGGGGTAGCAGCTGATCCGCCAGAGATGCCCCCCGGCGGAGATCTTCTCGGAGAAGATCACATCCCCGACGGCGAGGTTCTTCTTCTCGGAATAGGGGAGTTTGTATTGCGTGAAACATGAGTCGAACATGTAGTGCTTGAGTGTACTATTGGATCACGCGCCCCCTGCCCTCCTCGGACATCCGCGTGTGTACACACTGAATCGCGGCGTCAAGTCAATGCCGCAATCCTCGCCGGCGGGATGATAAAACGTCAGCAACTGGAAACGTACGTCTTGTTCGATCACCCCCTCCTCCGCCGTCGAAGATCTCACCGACGACTAGGTCACTCGGGTAGGCGGCAGAGGCGTCAAAGGAAGAGAGGGATTAGCGAGGGAGCGGTGGCGGCGCAAGAGTTATTTTTTAGGAGAACTGTTCGTTGAGTAAACGTAAACCACCTTTTTTTTTTGAGACTGTAAACCACCTTTTTTGTTTAGAGAAAAACGTAAACCACCTATAAACTCATATTCTGACCTACTGGGCCAAGACGTGAGCAAAAGCAAAGCCCGCAGTTCCCTTGGCTGGGCCGTCCTGGCTGCCCAACTTTTTTCCACCGCTGCTAAGAGTGTGTAAAATCTCTCCACACGAGTGTAAAATTAACAGTCCCCCCATTTTATATTGTTTTACCCCAGAAAATATAACAAGCTCCTCCTATTCACTTGATAATTCATAAGTCTAGCTACAAATTAAAGGTTTTACAGCACTGATCAAAATAACGAGGCTTCATGATGGAATTTCAGAACTTTCAGGGCTTCCTCACCAGGCGAGATGAGAAATCTGCTCTGAATTTATTCCAAAGTTAATTTGACTCGTTGGAGTACTACTAATAGCTCGTAACTCGAAGCCAGCATGCTTTTACTCGCAGCTGGGGCAGGGATACACCAGTCATCAGCTCCAAGCAAGCTGGTTCCAATGATAAAGAGACGATGTATATATTTCCCTTTCATACCATGGCAAGATTACACTAGGGATAAGAATCGTCAAAGCTTTGAGCAAAACTGAGTAATTTGGGTTCTGTCAGGGCTACCATTACTAGCTTTGGACTGATGCATACAATGATTTGCATAAATCTAAAACCACATAAGATTCTGAGGATTTTATTTATATTTTTCTCTCATTGGTATATTTTATTGCCATCGTTAGCGTTCTTGTGCTCTTTGCTCATGCAAATCAATACATAATCATTAGCATGAGGTGATGTGCGCCTCATCATCTATTCCTAAACCCTAAACTCTAAACCCAGTTAACAGAACAGCTTAGGTTGGGAATATATGCTAGCTTTTATATCATCAATGCTAGTCTTCGTATCAAAATAATGTTATAGGAATAATATTTTGTCGTGATGTTTTTACTAACCTCCCGTTGCAATGCAGCTTGCTAGTTAAAAAAGAAATCAAAAAGCTATATACGAAGATGAAGTTGCATATTGTGGCACTCAAAAGTGATAAACAATTGATAACTTTGAAATGGATGGATAACAAAATTTACATGGCGATAATAGTGCAAGCGCAACATGATTATACTCCGAAATAGCAAAGTGGCTGAATAGATTCAGCTATCGTTATTCACAAAAAATAAAAGATTTAGCTATCGTTCATCGACTGAGCTCCCGAGCCTGAAGATAACTAATGCTATGCTTGAACGCTTAATTAAGTATATAAGTTGTCGTGCGTACATGGCTCTATGTGCTCATCTTCTCCCTTAGCTCAGCAAGAATCGATGGGAACTTCTGAGCCAGCTGAATATAACCATCGGTCATGTCAGACCCCATTTCTGGAATCTGCTGTGCATCCTGTATCAGTCCCTGGATCAGTAGCTGATACGCACAAGAACACAGATATGATAATCAAAAGCATACTTCGAATAGATAAATAAGTAAGATACCTGATAAAAGACCTTTAGTGGCGGTACGACAAGGATTCAAAACTATCCAAGTCAATACGACCAACTAACGGTGAAGCAGACAGCGGAAACCATGGCCCAACGCCACAAGCAAACTTGAGAAGCAGAACCGAAAACCCAATCGTCGTCGTTCTCTACGAAGTCTTCTCCTACTAAACCAACAATTGCAACCATGTGAGTACATAAGGTACTCAGCAAGCCCTACACTACACAAGGTATATATACATGAATATTTGGTCTTAGCAAGGAATTGGCCGTAGGGTTCATTTGCAGCAAGCAAATTTTTATGCAAGGTTCACTAAAGCAGGTGAAGGAGTTCTTTAGATAAAACGGAAGTAACTGTCAATATTTTAGTTGGTTGGCCCTGGGGGAGTATGAATCATTCCCGCCAGTTCCCAAGTTTTAGTTGGGCCTTCTGACCTCCATTGGTCATAACGACCCGGCACACTTGCCATCACTTCCAAAACACGAACAGACTACTGCTCACTCACACTTCAAGGAAAGAGAGGTGGCTAATCATATCGAACTCAACATAGATGCGTCATATGCCGTGACAACGTCCATCCGGATGAATTTTATACTCTGCAGAGGTTGTACATCTTTTCCCACGAGCTACGCACCCTTTGCAAGGGGGTACGCAACGCTTATTCCATCTCCTTCGAGTAGTCTCACAAGTCCACCACGAAATCACACTCAGGGGCTTGTGACATGAAAGGTCACATAATGACACAGTACACCTGTAGTAGATAGCAGGGTATGTCGTGCTCCTGTAACTGATGGCAGGATCCTGTAACATATACGGGACATGCGGCACTCCCGTGAGCTGACAACAGGTTCCGCGAGCCGGATCACGGGTACGTTTCCCGGATCTTCTCCTGAGCTTCCGTCGCCTCTACTGGCCTCCAGATGGAATTTGCAAGAGTACCAAGAAGGTAGGATAAGTCCTTCCCATACAGGTTCCGTGGTTGTACGAGAATCATCTTGTTAAAGGTTAAATGAACCGGTCCTTATGTGGCCGGGCAAGCACCATGTCTCCCACACTAGGGGACTATCACATAATTCATCACATCATCATTCACTTACTAATGGCCTTGCCCGCAATCCAACCATCCCATCACTGTCTCCATCATCACCTAACACAGTTGTGCTACTCCCAACCCCAAATATCACGCACACCACCAAACTCATTTCACGCATTTGCAAAAGTGTATAAGTGAGTAAGGTGTGGCAATGTAGAAACATTGCGAGGGGTCCTAAGCAGTCTAGTAGCAAAGAAAAGCGCCATCATAGAAGTGATGGGACTACCCTAGGGTTATCAAGGTGACAGGTAAACAATGGTTAACAAGGATTTAGATATCAATGCCTAAGTAACAGACATCAATATCAATAAGTAAGTAGGTCCATAACTACACAATCAGTAAAGTAACAAGTAATGCAAATACGAGAGCAGGCCATATAGGTGCATTGCGAAAACAGTAGGTTCAATCATGATCAAGGAGAAGTAGAGCTTGCCTGAAAACGCTATCCTAATCTTCCGATTCTTGGTCCTCAGATCTTCTGTCGAAGTTGATGTCTTCGAGTCCTCCTCTTAAGCTTGTATCTTCTGACTCGTCCTCGGGCTTGGATTCTTCAACTCATCCTCGAAGCTTGGATCTTCTAGATCTTCCTTGAATTCTTCTGGCTCTTCCTCGAATTTCGTGTAAGCTAGCGTATAGAAACATTACGTATAAACAACTACCGCAAAAGAATTAAAGGTCGGAAAGAACCAATAAGATCCAATTAACTCCAATAAGAAGAACCGATGGAACACCAATGTAGAACAAGGGGCATGAATCATACATGATGCAGCATATTCTATTTATGAAAGGTTATACGTTACAGGTTATGTTCTTGGCCTTGTAAAGGCCATATTCACCTAGACAAAATATTAGTTATTCTGTTTCTCTTAAAAGAAGTAAGGGTGCAGGGCTTTGCATAAAACTTTACTTATTGAAAACCTTAGGGTGAGGACGATGAGATGCACATGCTTTACTGATGGTGATTGCGTGCATATCTATTATATAAAACTTAAGTTATTTCTATTAAAGAACATGAGTGGTTTTGAGGAGAGGATATGCAAATGCAAATATGTATATAAATTTAGACAAGCATGCAATGCTGTATGGGTTACACAAGCTATGGTTTAAAGATTATACTTTATCTTGCAAGCATTGATGAATTTATTAACATAACTAAAGTTATTCATTGAAATCTATCATGATTGCATGCAGGCATTAATGTACTTGTGCAGCTCATGCATGCAATGCTGTATGCAACATGCAGCAGGTAGGAATTTATCAAATAAACTTTGTTTTACGATGCTGATAAGCTTACTGAAACAAAAGGGTTGTTTATTTAAAAGATTTGCATATGCTTTAATGCACGAGGGTGCAAGATTAAATGCATGGTCTAGTCATGACATGCACTACGAAGGCAATAAATAATAAAGAATAGCCTCAGATAACGGCGAATGAAATACCAATAAAATTCTCAAATAACTGACATCAAATAAAGGAGGTGAATAAATCAATAAACTAGATAAATGGCGAGGACAACATTGGATCAGGTTTGATTAGGCGATAACTGAGCTAGGCTAGGGTTAAAGCCGGGTCGTGATGAAAAGAGGTTACTATACTTGAGGTGGGACGGTACGACGAGAAGAGGTGGAATGGTTCAACAAGAGGGGTTAGGTTCATCACTAACAGGTGAAAGAACAGTTGCGCTATGCGAGATCAGCGAAGAATGATTTGTCGAGATAGGATTTATCGGGCGAAGGGAAAACATGGGGTATTTGATGTCTTGCGGATGTGGGGTGGAGCTCCACGGACAGTACCAAAAGATACTATGCGTTTCTACGAACGCGTGAGCGCAAGAATCGCTCAAAACGGAGCTCGGATGGAAAAGATATAGGCATTTAAAGATTCTAGGGGCTTGTTTGCGAGTATAGAAAAGTTTCTAGGGACTTATCTGTAGAAACAGAAAGGTTCCAGGGACCTATATGTAATTATGGAAAAGTTGAGGGACCTTGATGTAAAAAGGCAAGGACTAAAAGGTAATTATAGAAAAGTATAGGGGTGTTTCTGTAAAAAGACAGGACCTAAACAGAAATACTAAAAAGTTTAGGGGTTTTTCTGCAAAGTGTACAGAGCTGGGGATTTCCTAGATTTCTGGAATTATTTTGCTATTGGAAAAGTGGTGGACTCGGTCCACGGTGGCGTGGACCGGGTTCACGCCTCGGTTCACGGTCAGCCGGAGCAGTGCGCCGCGGCGGCGCTTGGCCGGAACCCTAACCGGCGACGGCTACGATGGCGGAGGGGCGACGGGAGCAAGTCGTCGGGATATAGCGCGTGTAGGCGGAGCTGGGACGGGAGCTCGTTGACGACAGCAGGCTCTAGGACGGCGGCGCAGGGTCGCCGGAGCTGGGGAGGCGGCGGCGTGTGAGGGAAACGCGCGTGCGTGCGCGTTTTCGCGAGTGCGTGCTGCCGGGCGGGTGCGCGCTGCTGTGACGGAGGTGGCGCGCGCGCGAGATGCGCCAGGCGAGGCCGGGAGGAGGGCTGTTGCCGAGCTCGCGCGGCGGCGAAGGGAGGCGCGCGGTGCGCGCTAGGTTTCAGCCCGAAAGGGCTCGGGTTTAGGCTCGGGGTAGGCTAGATAGGGGAGCAGAGAGCGGTAGAAGCAAAGAGAGGAAGAGGAGCTCACCGGAGCACGGAGATCGGCGCCGCGACCGGAGTTGGGGAAGAAAGGGTATTCCGGCGATTGGGAGGCTATTGTGCTCGATTGACGGAGCAGTGGTGTTGTGGAGGTAGAGAAGAGGATGACGGGTCTATTTATAGACCGGAGGAGGCGGCTTGACCGGGAAATATCGCCGGCAACGATATTTCCGGCCGGCGAAGATTTTTCGAGTGCATTGAAGGCGAGGAGCTTGCGTAGCGGCTAAGGTTTGCGGTGCACATGGAGCGCGTCAGGTCGGCGCCGCGAGTCGAACGGCGGTGATTCACGCTCTTCGACACCTGGACGGCGACGACGAGCTCCGGCGGTGTAGCGTGAGAGCGGAGAACGCGGGGAGATTGCGGCGCCCGCAACACTGTGGCCTCGGGTCGCGGAGCTTGGCAGGGGTGATGCCATGGCGGCATGGCCACAGTGACGCGCATGGGTGAGCTGGAGATGAAGCCGGCGTGAAACACGGTGACGGCGACGCGTTGCCGACGGGAGAGTTCGCGAGAGAGAGAGAGAGAGACCGGAGGAGGAGGAAGACGACGCGGTAGCTGGGCTGGGCCAGGCCGCGACAGGCCGAAGCGGGCCGAGGAGAAAGGGAGGAGGAGGCCCGCGACGGGGAAAAAGAAAAAGGAAGAAAAGAAAATGGCTGGCGGGCTGGGCTAGAAAGAGGGAATTCGGCCCACTGGCGTTTAGAAAGGATTTTCTATTTTCAGGTTTAACAAATTTGGCTCAAATTTGAAATGGATTCAAATTTGAGAGAAAGGAATGAAAAACATCAACACAGAAATCGAACAAAACTCCAAGAATGCAAATGGTGATATTTTGTGCAAATTTGAAACTCCAGATTTTAAATTCGAGGTGAATTTGCTATGGTTCAACATCTAGTTATTTTTATTTGTTGCAAATCTCCAAAAGTTCAAATTTTAGTGGATATTAAATGTAGACAAGCACTTGAGCATAAATTTTTATACTTTAAAACTTCATATTCAACTAAGTTTGAATTACTTGAGTTAATTTTATTTCTAAAATTTGATGAGAAGGAAAGAAATAAACAAAATTCAAAATCGGAGTGATTTTTATTCCATTTTAATTTTGATTTGAAATTTGGGATGTTACAGATCTACCCCACTTAAAAGGAATCTCGTCCTCGAGATTCAAGCGGTCCACTGGGATGGTGTAGAACTTCTCGCGCGTCTTCTTGCTTGACGGTGGTAACATCCAAAATTTTATCGGATGCTTCTTGATACTGCGAGCTTCGATAGAGGATTCTTTCTATCTTGTGATCTTTGGCACTACCTATGTAGCAGAGGTCCTTTCTTCTAGGTGCAAGAGGGGTCCTACCCCACTTAAAAAGGATTTTAACTTGGGGTACCGAAGATAACTTTCGACTCTTATTCAGTTTATCTTATCCAAAGGATTAAGGCGTTTCTCATTGTTCCATGGGTGGCTTTTCCAAATGCCTTTTCCACTTATCCTCATAGGTGGGTTTGCTAAGAACTTTTACCAGATTCAGAAGGTAAGTACATCGCTATCGATGTAGCTTGAGGTCTGACCTTGACCAGGACTGATAGACCATATATTTCGTCACCACACAACACCTGATACGACATTTTATTGATATTCCAAAGTAGAGAGTACAACAGGTTACTTATGTTGCAACGCTCTTACATAAGGTTTCGGTAAACCTTGATGTCCAAGCTACTGATGTGATAGATTGGAGCTTTGATCATGCTTGTTACTCATTGTCTCCTTGTCCGACAGCCTCAGGGCAGTTTGCTGCGAAGTGCCCACGATTGCGGCACAGGTAGCACTTCTGATTTCTACGCGGTACCTTCTTTCCTTGTGGCTTGCTTTCACAGTTTTGCCTATAAGTACTGGGAGTCTTAGAACCAGAAAGGACCGCACGTGGTTTGTTCTTCTTCACCCTTCGGTATTTCTGCTGTCATACCCCATTTCTGGAGCACTAGTGCTTACCCGTATCAGTCCCTGGATCAGACGCTGATACGAACACTTACACAGAATGTCATCACAGAGTCATAACTTACATAAATATTACCGAGTCTCATACAAGCCTTCATACATAAAAGGTCTTACAACACTCGGCCAGCGGCCGGCTTATTACAACAAACATCACATCGATGATCTACTACAACAGAACCACTTAAACACAACTACAGCGGAAAACGGAGACGGGACCACTACGGGCAACTCGAGTGCGGACAGAACCCTACTCTTCGTCTTCACCTTCCTGGAACTCGTACTCGGGCTCTTCATCTGAATGATTAAAGCAAGGGTGAGTACATAGGGTACTCAGCAAGCCCTAACACAAGGGGTGAAAGCATGCAAGGGTATAACCAAGGATAGGTTGAGGTTTAAGCATAGCGGTTAAAGCCATCTTTATGCAAAGGTTGTTTTAAAAGCAAAGCCAGTTACAACTACAATCAAGATTATTGATATCTTTTAGTGGGGTTGTTTGGCCCTGGGGGAGATGCAATCCATCCCGCCAGTTCTCAAGTTTTAATGCTGGCAGGAAACCAGCGCACGGTTCCACACCGGTGTATTCCAAAAACACGCCAAGGATATAACTCACACCGTTATACTAATCTTGTGTGGCCAAAGCTTTCGCGTCGTCCAATGCCGTGGAACACGGCTATCCGGATAGATTTTACACTCTGCAGAGGTTGTACACGATTCCCCACAAGGTATACCAGTCCCTCCCACCGTCGTGGTTAGGAAAGGCATACAGAGGTCCCGTACCTACTTGGTGTCACCACGGTATCCACCCACGGAAAAACATCCGACCAGGGGCTTCATCACATCATATAATATCATATAGAAAGGCCTGAATAATATCCATATGCCGGGCTCGCGTCCCACTGTCGGCGAGTCTTCTCCTGGCTTCCGCTGCAACTCCTGCCTCCGAGTGGATACCGGGTGGACACTATAGTAGGGTGTGGTTCCAACTCTTTCCCATACAAGACTTGTGGCTGTACGAAAGGTGCTAGGCCAGGCGGCACAGGAACCGGTCCTTATACGACCGAAGCAGGCATCTTCAATAGCTATCCTCACAGAGGAGTCGCATCCCAGAGATAGCCCTCCCCACTGAGGACTACCTCGCCTGCTCCCGCCAAAGTATCCCCACTATAGAGTTGCACAAGTCACTAATTACCATCCCACATTATCATATTCACAACACACACCACCAAGCACTCACGCATTTAACACAAAAAGCATGTATAGCAAGATTAATTAAGTACTCATGTATAACAGTCCTAAGCAGCATAGCATACCAACTAATCATTAAATAATTAACGAATGTTGGACCTTAAGTTTAACAATGGAAGCAGGGTAATCAATAACAAGGCATGGCAATCAATAAGTACTTAGGACATACTAAGCATTAAACATCATGCAATTTATTTTTAAACAGGCTCTAAGTAGGTAATTTATAAACATAGGATCAATCATGATCAAAGGAAGGTTAGGACTTGCCTTCACCAAAGTCTTCTTCTTCTAAGTCCTCGTAATCCGGGTCCTCAGCTTCTTCCTCAAAAGCTTGATTATCTATCGATTAAAAGTAAATAACGACGAATAAATCTACCGCTCAAGCAATTAATTAAACAAGCATTAAACCAAATAAGATCCAAATAACATCAAATGAAGAAGTTTCTGGTAGCATTGGATAGATCATGAATTTAGATGAATTTTGGCGAAAGAATCGTCAAAATCGGAGTTAGAAAGAAAAAGATATAGATTTTAGAAGTTGGTGGGATTAATTTAAGTAGAACTAAGCTTGATTAATTAAGTATGGGCAAAACTTAATTAATCTGATGTGATCGAGTATCGGAAAATGATTAGAAGGTATTCTAGTATTTTTGGAGAATTTATGGGATTTTTCTGATATTAGAAAAATGCTCGAACAAGAATTTGGGTACGTTTGCTGTGTGGCGCTAGCAATTTCCATGCGTGTGTGAGGCTGACAGATGGGCCCGTGGGGCCGGTGCACTGTGCTGGTACTGTGTCGTGGACTCGGTCCACGCGAGCTGTGAACCGGGGCGGTGTGACGGTGGTGCACCGTGCGCCGGGTGCACCACGCGGGCAGGGCGACCCGGTCGCGCGGGCCCACACGCCGACGTGGCGAGCCACGTCGGTCGGCGGCGGCGGCCTGGTCAAAAATCGCCGGAGACAGGGGAATGCGGCGGCGCGTCGCCGGAAACGTCGCCGGCGGCGGCTACAGGGGGCGGAGCGCGACGAGAAGCGGCTGGCGATGCTCTACGCGGCGCGGCGGAGCTAGCCGTGCTACACGTTCACGTCGACGGCTAGCGGGGCGGCGGCGCGGGCTCGCCGGAGGTGGGCGGCGCGGCGGCGTGTAAGGGGAAACGGCATGCGCGTGCGCTTGTGCGAGTGTGTGTTGCTCTGCGGGTGCACGGGTGAGCGGGGAGTGTAGCGCGAGCCTCAGCTTGGCCGGGCACGGCCGGGAAGCACGCCGGCGACGAGGTCGAGCGGCGGCGGGTGGAGGAACTCGGTGCGGGTGCTCGCGCGAGGGGGGAGAAGGAAGAAGGAGCTGCGCGAAAGGGAGAGTAGGGGGAGGCGAGACTCACGGTAGGCTGGATGGATGCGGAGAAGTGCCGGGCACAGCTCGTCGACGTGCGTGGTCACCGGAACCCTAGCCCGCCGTAGACGCCATGGCTCCGCGCTCCGGCTGCGAAAACAGAAGGCGCGGCGGGGTTAGCCAGGGCACGGCGAAGCCAAAGGGAGAAGAAAGAAGGGCGGAACTCCACTGTTAGTGCCGGGGAAAACGCCGGAAGGGTCGCCGGGGTTGGAGAGGGTGATGGTGGCCGGTGGGGAAAACTGAAAATTGGGGCGTTTGGGTGGCGTTGAGGAGTGTTTGCGCGCACGAGAGGAAAGGGGGAGACGGCGCGGAGCTCGCCGGCTTTTATAGGCGGCGAGAAAAGAAGCCGTTGGGGCGGCTTGGTCGCCGGCTCGGTCGCCGGAAGTCAAAGCGGACACGACGGCTCTCCAGAGCGAGGACGATGCCCACGCGCGTGGTGACGTGTGCGCGGGACGGCCACAGGGACGACGAAGGGACGAAACGGAGCGCTGCTGAGCGGAGCTGACGTCGCGGCATGGCGACTGGCCGGAGTTGGCGAGGGCGGTTAGGTCGACGGCGTGGGCGCTCTGCAGCGGGGTTGGCCGAAGGGACGGGGCGACGTGAGGAGACGGCGAGGCTTCGGGCGCGTTCACGTGCGGCTACCGGCTCCTGAGCGGCGACGGGACAGGGCGCACCGGCCGGCATGGGCGGCGCTGTGCCGCGCCAGAGGAGGGAGACGACGGGCGGGGCCCGTGCGTCAGCGAGAGAGAGAAGAGGCGGGCTGGGCGAGGCTGGGCCGAAGTGGGCCGCGGAGGAGAGAAGGAAGGGAAGGAGGGAGGTTGGGCCGGCCAGGGGAAAAGAAAGGAGGGCGGCCCGGGAAGAAAGGAAATGTTTAAACATTTCCCAGATTTAAGGTGGGTTCAAATTTGAATGTAAATTCAAATTTGGCAAAAGAACAAAAGCCAACAAACACATAAATAAAACAAGTAAAATCCAGAGATGCTTATGGTGGGGTTTGATGCACATTAAAAATTCAAAAATTCAAACTTGCCATGAATTTAACCTCTACTTTGATTGAATTTGTTTGAATTCGGAAAAGTTCAAATTTTTAGTGATTTTTATATTATGGCAAAACACAGGGTGTTACAAACCTACCCCACTTAAAGGGAATCTCGTCCTCGAGATTCAGGCTCTTCCTCGAACAGATAGGGAAACTCCTTCTTGAGATCGTCCTCGCGTTCCCATGTAGCCTCTCCTTCTGTGTGGTTACTCCATTGCACTCGGCAAAACCGTATGGCATTCCTTCTTGTTAGCCGAGTGGCAACATCCAAAATCCTGATTGGCCTCTCTTGGTATCGGAGATCCGGTTGAAGATCCATCACTTCTGGTGGCACTATCTCCTCTGGGACTCTCAGACATTTCTTCAGCTGCGAAACATGGAAGACATTGTGGATGTCTGACATTTCCTCAGGTAGCTCAAGGCGGTATGCAACTGCTCCTATCTTCTCGAGTATCTTGAAGGGTCCGATATATCTTGGTGCTAACTTTCCACGTACTCTGAACCTTCGGGTACCTCGTATTGGTGACACCTTGAGATACACGTAATCTCCTGCTTTGAAGCTCAGATCTCTGCGCCTGGTGTCTGCATAGCTCTTCTGCCGGCTCTGGGCAACTTTCAGATTCTCTCTGATCAAAGCCACTTTCTCCTCAGCATCTCTGATGACTGCTGGTCCAAAGAAAGATCGTTCTCCAACTTCCGACCACATGAGAGGTGTTCTGCACTTTCTGCCATACAGAGCTTCAAAGGGTGACATCTGGAGGCTGGCTTGATAACTGTTGTTGTAGGAGAACTCTGCGAATGATAGACTTTTCTCCCAATCTTTCCCATAGGCTAAGACACATGCTCTCAACATATCCTCTAGTATTTGATTGACTCTTTCAGTCTGTCCATCTGTCTGAGGGTGATAAGCGGAGCTGTAGTCCAATTTTGTTTTCAGTAGCTTGTGCAGACTTTTCCAGAATTTTGAGGTGAACTGGGCACCTCGATCTGACACTATTCTGCTCGGGACTCCATGTAACTTGAGAACATTATCTATGTACAGCTGAGCATAATTGTCCCCTCGGTAGGTTGTCTTCACAGCTATGAAGTGTGCGACCTTTGTCAGACGGTCCACTATGACCCATATCGAGTCATTTCCTTTCTGGGTACGAGGTAGTCCTACAATGAAATCCATACTGATCTCATCCCATTTCCATACTGGAACATGTAGCGGCTGTAACAGTCCTGCAGGTCTTTTGTGTTCTGCCTTGACTCTGCTGCAGATATCACATCGGGCAACGAACTCTGCTATGTCCCTTTTCATTCCTGTCCACCAGTACTTCTGTTTCAGGTCCAAGTACATCTTAGTACATCCTGGATGAATGGAGTATGCTGAATTATGGGCTTCATCCATGATGAGCCGCTGATAACCTCCATTCTTAGGTACACATATCCGATCCTTGTACCATAAGGTTCCTTGATCATCAACTCTGAAACCTTGTGCTTTATCCACTCCTGTTTTCTCTTTTAACTCTTGTATTTCCTCATCTTCTTTTTGAGCTGCTCGGATCTGTCCTTCCAGAGTTGGTTCAACATGTAAGGTGTTTAACTGGCCTGCATTTGTGAAGTGTAGATTTAACTGCTCGAACTCTGCTAGTAACTCAGGTCTTCGCCTGTTCAACTTGATGCTGTTGCAATGAGCCTTCCGGCTTAGTGCGTCTGCCACTACATTGGCCTTTCCAGGGTGATACTGTATGTCCAGGTTGTAGTCCTTGATTAATTCCAACCATCTTCTCTGCCTGAGATTTAGATCTGACTGTGTGAAGATGTACTTTAAGCTTTTATGATCGGTGTAGATCTCGCACTTATTTCCAATAAGATAGTGTCTCCAAATCTTCAGAGCATGCACAACTGCTGCTAACTCCAGATCATGGGTTGGATAATTCTGCTCATGAGTCTTTAACTGTCTTGAAGCATAAGCTACCACTCTTCCATCTTGCATCAGGACACATCCTAATCCTTGTCGAGATGCGTCGCAGTATACGACAAAATCTCGATGGATATCGGGTAGGATTAGCACTGGGGCTGTGGTTAACCTTCTTTTCAACTCCTGAAAACTCTTTTCACAAGCTTCCGTCCACTTGAACTCCTTTCCTTTCTGTGTCAGGGCGGTCATTGGTCTTGCTAGCTTGGAAAATCCCTCTATGAATCTGCGGTAGTAACCTGCCAATCCAAGGAAACTTCTGATTTCTGTCACATTGGTGGGTTGCTTCCAGTTAGTAACTGCTTCAACCTTGGCTGGGTCTACTGCCACACCTTCTTCTGTCAGGATATGACCAAGGAAGGCTACTTCTCTCAACCAAAATTCACACTTGCTGAACTTGGCATAGAGCTCATGTGCTCTCAGCTTCTCAAGTACAATCCTTAGATGCTGCTCATGCTCCTCAGCACTCTTGGAGTAAATCAGGATGTCGTCAATGAAGACCACGACAAACCGATCTAACTCTTCCATAAAGACCTTGTTCATCAGATTCATGAAGTATGCCGGTGCATTGGTAAGTCCAAAGGGCATCACTGTGAACTCATACTGACCATATCTGGTGACGAAGGCTGTCTTGAGTATATCTCCTTCTCGAATCTTCAGCTGATAGTAACCAGATCTTAAGTCGATCTTGGAGAAGAACTTGGCTCCCTTTAACTGATCAAACAAGTCATCGATCCTGGGCAGTGGGTACTTGTTCTTGATAGTGACTTCGTTGAGTGAACGATAGTCAATGCACATTCTGAGACTGCCATCTTTCTTCTTGACAAAGAGAACAGGTGATCCCCAAGGAGAAGAGCTTGGTCTGATAAAACCTTTCTCCTGTAACTCTGCTATCTGTGTCTTCAACTCTGCTAGCTCATTTGCTGCCATCCGATACGGTCTCTTGGCTATTGGAGAAGTTCCAGGGAGAAGCTCAATGATGAACTCAATGTCACGGTCCGGTGGCATTCCTGGTAGCTCATCCGGGAAGACATCTGGGTACTCACAGACAACCGGTACTTCCTCCAAAGGTTTGGCCTCTATACTGCATACCATGGGTGTGATCTTTGCTCTTCTTGGTTCACATTCTACTTTGATCCCCTGATGGTTCACTAAGGATACTTTTCGGGTATCACAGGCTATATTGCCTTGATGCTTGCTCAACCAATCCATTCCAAGGATAACATCTATTCCTGCAGACTTGAGCACTACTAGGTTTGCTAGGAACACTACCCCACTTAAAAGAATCTTAACCCGGGGACATCCCAACAAACACTTAATTTCTGCCCCAGGGGATTTTGTTATCAGGGGTTGTTTGAGCAAAACAGTTGGAAAACCATGTGCAGCAACAAAACTCGAAGATATGAACGAATGCGAAGCTCCTGAATCAAACAAAACTGTTGCAAGAGTAGAGTTGACAAGGTACTCACCAAGGACAACGTCTGGTGCTTCCTCAGCTTCCTCGGTGTTGATGTGGTTGACCTTGCCTCGGCCATAGGTCTGATTGTTCCTTCGCTGAGGTCCTGAGGATTGCTGTCCACCACGTCCAACTCCTGATGCTGCAGTCCTGGTGTTGCTGGGCTGATGTGACTGAGCTGGTGCCTGGTTCTGGTTTAGATAAGGGCATCTGGCAACCATGTGACCTGGTTCACGGCAGTGAAAGCATGTTCTCTTCTCATTCTGGGCTGGCTGGGCAACACTGGGGCTGCTTTTCTGCTGACTACCTGCACTCTGGTTGCGGTAAGAGGGAGCTGATTTCTGCTGATTTGATGCTGAGGTACGGTACTGCATGGTCGGTTGGTGCTTGGGCCTCTGAGAAAAGCTGTTCCTTGACCTCTGGTTCCTGTCCTGCTGCTTGAACCTCTGCGCATTGAACTTGCGCTTCCTGTCATTCTCAAGGTGAGAACGAGCATCTTCCAGAAGGATAGCACGGTTCATCAGGGTGTTGAAGTCTGGATAGATATGAGTGATCAACTGCATCTTCAAGCTGGGACTGAGTCCTTTCCTGAAGCGATCCTGCTTCTTCTTGTCAGTATTGACATCATCAGGTGCATAGCGTGCCAGTTTCATGAACTTCCTGATTGTACTGGTTCACTGTCATGGCTCCTTGCTTCAGAGAGCGGAACTCATCTGCCTTCATCTCCATGATACCTTCAGGGATGTGGTACCTCCTGAATTCCTCCTGGAATTCATCCCAAGTGATAGCATCAGCATTCTCTGCGGCTTCACAGTAGTTATCCCACCACTCACTCGCTGCTCCCATGAGCTGGTGAGACGCCAGAAGGACCTTCTCTCTGTCGGTGGCATGGACAACCTGCAGCTTCTTGCTGATGCCTCTCAGCCAATCATCTGCTGCCAAAGGATCTTCTTCAGCACTCTCAAAGGTCGGCGGTCTGAGTCTCATGAACTCTGACATCTTGTTCTGGGGACCAGCTGTACGGTCTAGAAGTCCTTGGGCAATAACCTCCATCAGACGGGTCTGGTTATCCATCACTGCCACTAGGTTAGTGACAGGTGGTTGAGGTATTCTTCCACCTCGTCCACCACCTCGTCCACCACCTCTTCCACCTCTGCCACGATTCTGGTTTCCTCCACCTCGGCTCTGGTTGTTATCTCCAACCTCATCATGACTTTCCTGCTGATTCTGGCTAGCTTCATCCTCCTGGTGGTCTTGATCATGGTTTCCACCTCTGCCTCCACCTCTACCCCTTCCACGCTGGTTGTTATTTCTGCCTCTGCCACGTCCACGTCCACTGCCTGCATCATGGCCATCATCCTCTGGCTCCTCATGTGCTGCACGCCTCTGGCGTTGCTGGATTCTAGCGGACCTTTTGGGAGGCATCTGTTGATAGATGGTTGATAAGAAGGGTGAGATTGAGACAAGGTTAAGGTTACGAGCTTTAACGAGGAAACAAGGCAACACTGAAAATAACTAACACACAAACATGAAGATCCAGCATCATTACAACATCACAGCATTACATATACATCATAACATAGGTTCGATCACACATACCCAAATCCTTTCATATAGAAGGATTTGACGGTTACAACTAGATACAGGACTCGACAACAAGGTACACTATGATACAACGACACACAACTGCTGGACTACACAAACACACACACTGCTGACTAAACAAACTACGGGTACAAGCACTGCTGCCACAAGTGCTGCTGGTAACTAACTCCATCACCGCTAACTGCTGCTCACAGGTCGAAGCCACGGTCCCTGCGCCACTCCTGGTACAGGTCGAAGGGGTCGCTCCACTGGTAGTGAGCACTGAGCAACTGGTAGTACTCGAGGAGTCCTGAGTCACTGAACATCTGGGGTCCAGGTACCTGCTGCTGAACTGCTGGAAAGTACTGAGCTGGGGGTGCAACAAACACTGGCTGGTACTGAACTGGTGGTGCAACAAGTGGTGACAGGTACTGAGCCGGTGGCACGACAACTGTAGGGTAGTACTGAGCCGGTGGTGCAACAGGGGCTGGCTGGTACTGAGCTGGTGGAGCAACAGGTGCTGGCTGGTGCTGAGCTGGTGCTGGCTGGTACGGAACTGGTGGATCAACAACTGCTGGCTGGGAGTGAGCTGGCGAGTCAGCAACTGCTGGGTAATCCTCATCCATCGCACCATCGTCTCCTGTGAGATCGACGATCTGGTCTGCCATGGAGTCCTCTGACTCCTCTGACTGGTCGTCCTCAAACATCTGGTAGAACTCAGGTGGTATGTTGTACACAGGAGGCTGGCCATCTGACGAAGAATCTGAGTACTCTGCCCAGTCACTGGCGTACTCCAACTCGAAGAACGGGATGTTCTCCGACGGCTCGTCCTCTGCAGGCCCCTCATCCTGTGAAGGGTCCTCTGGTAGCTCTGGCTCAGGGTCGTCTACTGCCATCTCAGCATCCTCGTCCTCTGTGGGCTCCTCCTCAGTCCTCACTGAGTCCTCCTCGTGTGCTGAGTCGTCGTCGTCCTCTGAGCTGTCGGACTCCATCAGGAAACCGTGTGCTGCCACTGGAGCTGGTGCAACCTCTGTAGGGGCTGGAGCTGGAACCAGTGCCTGGTCTGGTGCTGCCTCTGAGGGAACTGGGGCTGCCTGCGGTGCTACTCCAGACGGTCCTGTACCTCCAACATCCTCACTGTCACTAGAGTCATCCTCTGTGTCTGTAGTGTCGTCATCACCCTCTGACTCTGTAGGTGCTGCGTAGTGTGAGTGGCGGTGCAGTCCCCTGACCCTCGGGAGAAACCTGCGACGGGGTCCTCCGTGGTGCGTGTGGCACCCCACGTAACAACTGTCCAACCTCTTGATAAGGTAGGTGGCATCCTCTCTCCATAGCTTCTTGGTACGCTCTAGGGTAGCCTGGGTCTCTGTGAGCTGAGCCTGAACTGCAGCTAGCTGTGCCTGAGCCTCTGTAAGCTTGTCTGTATCCTCCTGCCAGTGCTCTGCAGTGGTCTCGAGAACAGACTGTGTCTGTGCAAGCCGTGCCTGGGTCTCTGTGAGCTGCTCACTGAGGGCTCTCTCTCTAGTCTCTGCCTCCTCGGCTCTGGTGACACACCTCGCCCACTGTCGCTGGTGCTGCTCGTAGAGGTCGTCCAAAGCAAGAAGGTACTGGACGGTGGCAACCAAGGCGGGGTTGTCCTCTGTCTGACTCAAACCCTGAAGTGCTCTCCACCTACGACGCCACGCCGGGCGGCAGAAGGTGTAGAGCGGGAAGTAGCGGGACGGCGTGCCACGCACGTCCTGCTCGTGTCGCTCGCAGAAGAGGAGCAGGGCCTTGCGGGCCCCTGCCTGGTAGGCGTCGGTGGGTGAAGCGCCGAAGGTCGTGGCTGTCAGCGGCTCCCAGTCAGGGTGCTCAGGTGACTGGAGGATAGTCACGTGAACCTCGCACCTCTGGGTGCCGTGCTGGACGGAGCGGCGGGTGCGGTACTCTGGACGGTCGGTGTAGCCGAACCTCTGCAGGGTCTCCCAAAGGACAGTGGGAAAGCCTGCGGTGCCGATCTGGTAGCTGAAGGACCACTCGCTGTCTACCAACTGGACCTCCATCTGTTCAACAAAAGTTGAAGATGGGTAAGTACACAACAACGGAACAAAAATTTTATAAAGTAAGGACAGTACAGGAAGTAAAATTTTGTAATATAGTTTATATATATAAAATATCACTCTCTTACACTCGTTCCAGCCTAGGGTTCATCCTACAGTCAAGCATGGCTCTGATACCACTCTGTCATACCCCATTTCTGGAGCACTAGTGCTTACCCGTATCAGTCCCTGGATCAGACGCTGATACGAACACTTACACAGAATGTCATCACAGAGTCATAACTTACATAAATATTACCGAGTCTCATACAAGCCTTCATACATAAAAGGTCTTACAACACTCGGCCAGCGGCCGGCTTATTACAACAAACATCACATCGATGATCTACTACAACAGAACCACTTAAACACAACTACAGCGGAAAACGGAGACGGGACCACTACGGGCAACTCGAGTGCGGACAGAACCCTACTCTTCGTCTTCACCTTCCTGGAACTCGTACTCGGGCTCTTCATCTGAATGATTAAAGCAAGGGTGAGTACATAGGGTACTCAGCAAGCCCTAACACAAGGGGTGAAAGCATGCAAGGGTATAACCAAGGATAGGTTGAGGTTTAAGCATAGCGGTTAAAGCCATCTTTATGCAAAGGTTGTTTTAAAAGCAAAGCCAGTTACAACTACAATCAAGATTATTGATATCTTTTAGTGGGGTTGTTTGGCCCTGGGGGAGATGCAATCCATCCCGCCAGTTCTCAAGTTTTAATGCTGGCAGGAAACCAGCGCACGGTTCCACACCGGTGTATTCCAAAAACACGCCAAGGATATAACTCACACCGTTATACTAATCTTGTGTGGCCAAAGCTTTCGCGTCGTCCAATGCCGTGGAACACGGCTATCCGGATAGATTTTACACTCTGCAGAGGTTGTACACGATTCCCCACAAGGTATACCAGTCCCTCCCACCGTCGTGGTTAGGAAAGGCATACAGAGGTCCCGTACCTACTTGGTGTCACCACGGTATCCACCCACGGAAAAACATCCGACCAGGGGCTTCATCACATCATATAATATCATATAGAAAGGCCTGAATAATATCCATATGCCGGGCTCGCGTCCCACTGTCGGCGAGTCTTCTCCTGGCTTCCGCTGCAACTCCTGCCTCCGAGTGGATACCGGGTGGACACTATAGTAGGGTGTGGTTCCAACTCTTTCCCATACAAGACTTGTGGCTGTACGAAAGGTGCTAGGCCAGGCGGCACAGGAACCGGTCCTTATACGACCGAAGCAGGCATCTTCAATAGCTATCCTCACAGAGGAGTCGCATCCCAGAGATAGCCCTCCCCACTGAGGACTACCTCGCCTGCTCCCGCCAAAGTATCCCCACTATAGAGTTGCACAAGTCACTAATTACCATCCCACATTATCATATTCACAACACACACCACCAAGCACTCACGCATTTAACACAAAAAGCATGTATAGCAAGATTAATTAAGTACTCATGTATAACAGTCCTAAGCAGCATAGCATACCAACTAATCATTAAATAATTAACGAATGTTGGACCTTAAGTTTAACAATGGAAGCAGGGTAATCAATAACAAGGCATGGCAATCAATAAGTACTTAGGACATACTAAGCATTAAACATCATGCAATTTATTTTAAACAGGCTCTAAGTAGGTAATTTATAAACATAGGATCAATCATGATCAAAGGAAGGTTAGGACTTGCCTTCACCAAAGTCTTCTTCTTCTAAGTCCTCGTAATCCGGGTCCTCAGCTTCTTCCTCAAAAGCTTGATTATCTATCGATTAAAAGTAAATAACGACGAATAAATCTACCGCTCAAGCAATTAATTAAACAAGCATTAAACCAAATAAGATCCAAATAACATCAAATGAAGAAGTTTCTGGTAGCATTGGATAGATCATGAATTTAGATGAATTTTGGCGAAAGAATCGTCAAAATCGGAGTTAGAAAGAAAAAGATATAGATTTTAGAAGTTGGTGGGATTAATTTAAGTAGAACTAAGCTTGATTAATTAAGTATGGGCAAAACTTAATTAATCTGATGTGATCGAGTATCGGAAAATGATTAGAAGGTATTCTAGTATTTTTGGAGAATTTATGGGATTTTTCTGATATTAGAAAAATGCTCGAACAAGAATTTGGGTACGTTTGCTGTGTGGCGCTAGCAATTTCCATGCGTGTGTGAGGCTGACAGATGGGCCCGTGGGGCCGGTGCACTGTGCTGGTACTGTGTCGTGGACTCGGTCCACGCGAGCTGTGAACCGGGGCGGTGTGACGGTGGTGCACCGTGCGCCGGGTGCACCACGCGGGCAGGGCGACCCGGTCGCGCGGGTCCACACGCCGACGTGGCGAGCCACGTCGGTCGGCGGCGGCGGCCTGGTCAAAAATCGCCGGAGACAGGGGAATGCGGCGGCGCGTCGCCGGAAACGTCGCCGGCGGCGGCTACAGGGGGCGGAGCGCGACGAGAAGCGGCTGGCGATGCTCTACGCGGCGCGGCGGAGCTAGCCGTGCTACACGTTCACGTCGACGGCTAGCGGGGCGGCGGCGCGGGCTCGCCGGAGGTGGGCGGCGCGGCGGCGTGTAAGGGGAAACGGCATGCGCGTGCGCTTGTGCGAGTGTGTGTTGCTCTGCGGGTGCACGGGTGAGCGGGGAGTGTAGCGCGAGCCTCAGCTTGGCCGGGCACGGCCGGGAAGCACGCCGGCGACGAGGTCGAGCGGCGGCGGGTGGAGGAACTCGGTGCGGGTGCTCGCGCGAGGGGGAGAAGGAAGAAGGAGCTGCGCGAAAGGGAGAGTAGGGGGAGGCGAGACTCACGGTAGGCTGGATGGATGCGGAGAAGTGCCGGGCACAGCTCGTCGACGTGCGTGGTCACCGGAACCCTAGCCCGCCGTAGACGCCATGGCTCCGCGCTCCGGCTGCGAAAACAGAAGGCGCGGCGGGGTTAGCCAGGGCACGGCGAAGCCAAAGGGAGAAGAAAGAAGGGCGGAACTCCACTGTTAGTGCCGGGGAAAACGCCGGAAGGGTCGCCGGGGTTGGAGAGGGTGATGGTGGCCGGTGGGGAAAACTGAAAATTGGGGCGTTTGGGTGGCGTTGAGGAGTGTTTGCGCGCACGAGAGGAAAGGGGGAGACGGCGCGGAGCTCGCCGGCTTTTATAGGCGGCGAGAAAAGAAGCCGTTGGGGCGGCTTGGCCGCGGCTCGGTCGCCGGAAGTCAACGGACACGACGGCTCTCCAGAGCGAGGACGATGCCCACGCGCGTGGTGACGTGTGCGCGGGACGGCCACAGGGACGACGAAGGGACGAAACGGAGCGCTGCTGAGCGGAGCTGACGTCGCGGCATGGCGACTGGCCGGAGTTGGCGAGGGCGGTTAGGTCGACGGCGTGGGCGCTCTGCAGCGGGGTTGGCCGAAGGGACGGGGCGACGTGAGGAGACGGCGAGGCTTCGGGCGCGTTCACGTGCGGCTACCGGCTCCTGAGCGGCGACGGGACAGGGCGCACCGGCCGGCATGGGCGGCGCTGTGCCGCGCCAGAGGAGGGAGACGACGGGCGGGGCCCGTGCGTCAGCGAGAGAGAGAAGAGGCGGGCTGGGCGAGGCTGGGCCGAAGTGGGCCGCGGAGGAGAGAAGGGAAGGGAAGGAGGGAGGTTGGGCCGGCCAGGGGAAAAGAAAGGAGGGCGGCCCGGGAAGAAAGGAAATGTTTAAACATTTCCCAGATTTAAGGTGGGTTCAAATTTGAATGTAAATTCAAATTTGGCAAAAGAACAAAAGCCAACAAACACATAAATAAAACAAGTAAAATCCAGAGATGCTTATGGTGGGGTTTGATGCACATTAAAAATTCAAAAATTCAAACTTGCCATGAATTTAACCTCTACTTTGATTGAATTTGTTTGAATTCGGAAAAGTTCAAATTTTTAGTGATTTTTATATTATGGCAAAACACAGGGTGTTACATCTGCTTCCGGTAAGATTTCCATTCCTGTACTTCACATTTTCCTTTTGGCCCACATGGCTGGACCTCGTGACTTTTGTCGTTTTCTTGATCTATCAATGCTTCTTCAAGCAAAATGGCTTTATTCATCAGGGTGCTGAAGTCCGGGTAGTTGTGAGTAACCAGATGTATTCTCAGCTTATGGTTAAGACCTTTTCTGAAGCGGTTTTGCTTCTTCTGATCAGTATTGATCTCATCTGGGGCGTATCTGGCCAACTTTGTAAACTTTCGAATGTACTCATTCACTGTCATAGATTCTTGCTTAAGGGCACGGAATTCATCTGCTTTGATGTCCATGATTCCTGTGGGAATATGGTATTCACGAAAGGCTTGTTGGAATTCATCCCATGTAATACCATCTGGCTCTGCAACTGTTTCCTTGAAGTTATCCCACCATTCTCCAGCAACTCCAATTAGTTGATGAGTGGATAACAATACTTTCTCTCTGTCATTGGCTACAATTACATCAAGCTTCTTGGTAACACCTTTGAGCCAATCATCAGCAGCTAAGGGGTCATCATCAGTGTTGTCGTAGACAGGTGGCCTGAGCTTCATAAATTCCGTTATCTTAGAAGTAATTCCATATCCATGATTGCTCTGTTGTTCCCGAGAAATTACTTCCAACAGTTGAGTCTGTTTGGCCATCACTTCTGTGAGGTTGACTAGTGGCGGCGAGGGTTCTTGAGGCACCTCATTAGAACCATGGTTATTGTTACTATTGGTCTCTTGATTGCCTTCTTCCTCATTGTGGTGAGACGCCTCATGTTCCTCACTTTGGGTTGCGGAGGGTCTTCCGGTGCTTACTTGGTGTTGTTGCTGAGTGGTTGGCTTCTTCCTCTTGTTAGTTTCACCTCTTGCAGTTCGTCCAGCTGTGCCATGATCTTCAAGAACTTTTGCCTTGCGCTTCTGGCGGGTCTGAAGCCTGGCAGATTTCTTTGGCGGCATCCTGGTTACACCAGAAAAAGGTTTAGGCTAGGTTCAGGGAAGGGTTTAGGTCTTAAGCTGTTGTCAAGCTGCTACTCTTCTTATTAAGCTGTTGTTATTGTTGTTATGCTATTTAATTTGATTAAGAGCACACACATAGAAGAAGTGCCAAGGTCAATGAAAAAAAAAAAATCATCAAATCAAACAAACAATGTAATTTATTTGTTGAGGTCTTATGTGTATGCGCTCTAACGGGCTTTAAGGCTTATAGGTAGGATGACTATCGATTTTCGATCGTCCTCAAAACTCGACCAATAGTCCGTTGACCAAAAGAAATCGAGAGGGTCATATGACTTAGTCGGATAAAGAAAAACCATTGCTCACATTTTCGCATCAACAGGGCCTCATCGTCTTGATGTCTGACGTTGCTCGAGTTGGTGTTGCATTACCATTGTGCTCCATATGAGGTTGAGCTTTTACTTATCCAATTCAACTCATGTTTAAACATTGGTTGTAAAATCATTCCACGTTTCCATAAGACAGATACTGATTCTTTTATTGCTCATGAGCAGAAGTACAATTCCATTCAACATGATTACAAGGTGCCTTGTCTGTAGGGACAACTAGCTATCATATGTCCTGGGTCCTTACAGTGGAAGCAAACTCTTTGCTTTTTGGTAGTGTTGCTCTTGGTTGCTTTTGAGTGAACCTCTTGTGGTTGGCTCGTGTTGCTTGTCGACTGACGTATGACGACTGGTTGCTGAAGACTAGGTCCCACTATAGGACGTGGAATGGGCAACGAATCCTTTGACTTCTTGAGACCCTCTGATGCATTCTGACCAGATCCGTGCACATTAGACTTCCTCTTCTTGCCACAGTTCTTGTTGACATCTTTGGGTCGCAGCAGCTTTGCGAGATCCGCAATTTCTTCACCTATCTTCTTTATGGACTCCTCTAGGTTACTCAACCTTTCAACCGCACTAGCGATGCTAGCAAGTGACATTAGGTACGTGCCACCCCTGTTATTCCAAACTTCTTGCTCTTGTTGGTTTTCCTGTTCTACAGATTGAATGTCTGATGTATGTTTCAGCACATCATTCTTCATGTGGGTCGCTGCAGTTTCTTCTTCAAGGCATGCTTTGTAGTAGGCGCAATTGGCAATCTTGTGTCCTGGGTTGTGGCAATAGAGACATGTCTTCTGTGATCTAGTGCCCTTGGCGACATTGATAGTGCTCTTTCCTTTGGGAACCACATCAGGCAGACGATAAACCTCGAACACTCTATTATACACTTCTACGGTCACGTAGTCTTGGTTCTCCATCGAGTTGAGCATTCCTGCACACAGACATGGGAGTTGAGGTATGTCTTCTTGCCATTGGTCGGGAGAAGAACGGGATTGTTGAAAAAGATGAAGAAGAGGTACTATGGAAGATTTTGTGACTAGTTTTGAAAATAGTCATTTCTGAACGTGACAAATCCTAGGTTTTCGTTCTACGGTCAAGTAATGCTCTGATACCACTCTGTCAGACCCCATTTCTGGAATCTGCTGTGCATCCTGTATCAGTCCCTGGATCAGTAGCTGATACGCACAAGAACACAGATATGATAATCAAAAGCATACTTCGAATAGATAAATAAGTAAGATACCTGATAAAAGACCTTTAGTGGCGGTACGACAAGGATTCAAAACTATCCAAGTCAATACGACCAACTAACGGTGAAGCAGACAGCGGAAACCATGGCCCAACGCCACAAGCAAACTTGAGAAGCAGAACCGAAAACCCAATCGTCGTCGTTCTCTACGAAGTCTTCTCCTACTAAACCAACAATTGCAAACATGTGAGTACATAAGGTACTCAGCAAGCCCTACACTACACAAGGTATATATACATGAATATTTGGTCTTAGCAAGGAATTGGCCGTAGGGTTCATTTGCAGCAAGCAAATTTTTATGCAAGGTTCACTAAAGCAGGTGAAGGAGTTCTTTAGATAAAACGGAAGTAACTGTCAATATTTTAGTTGGTTGGCCCTGGGGGAGTATGAATCATTCCCGCCAGTTCCCAAGTTTTAGTTGGGCCTTCTGACCTCCATTGGTCATAACGACCCGGCACACTTGCCATCACTTCCAAAACACGAGCAGACTACTGCTCACTCACACTTCAAGGAAAGAGAGGTGGCTAATCATATCGAACTCAACATAGATGCGTCATATGCCGTGACAACGTCCATCCGGATGAATTTTATACTCTGCAGAGGTTGTACATCTTTTCCCACGAGCTACGCACCCTTTGCAAGGGGGTACGCAACGCTTATTCCATCTCCTTCGAGTAGTCTCACAAGTCCACCACGAAATCACACTCAGGGGCTTGTGACATGAAAGGTCACATAATGACACAGTACACCTGTAGTAGATAGCAGGGTATGTCGTGCTCCTGTAACTGATGGCAGGATCCTGTAACATATACGGGACATGCGGCACTCCCGTGAGCTGACAACAGGTTCCGCGAGCCGGATCACGGGTACGTTTCCCGGATCTTCTCCTGAGCTTCCGTCGCCTCTACTGGCCTCCAGATGGAATTTGCAAGAGTACCAAGAAGGTAGGATAAGTCCTTCCCATACAGGTTCCGTGGTTGTACGAGAATCATCTTGTTAAAGGTTAAATGAACCGGTCCTTATGTGGCCGGGCAAGCACCATGTCTCCCACACTAGGGGACTATCACATAATTCATCACATCATCATTCACTTACTAATGGCCTTGCCCGCAATCCAACCATCCCATCACTGTCTCCATCATCACCTAACACAGTTGTGCTACTCCCAACCCCAAATATCACGCACACCACCAAACTCATTTCACGCATTTGCAAAAGTGTATAAGTGAGTAAGGTGTGGCAATGTAGAAACATTGCGAGGGGTCCTAAGCAGTCTAGTAGCAAAGAAAAGCGCCATCATAGAAGTGATGGGACTACCCTAGGGTTATCAAGGTGACAGGTAAACAATGGTTAACAAGGATTTAGATATCAATGCCTAAGTAACAGACATCAATATCAATAAGTAAGTAGGTCCATAACTACACAATCAGTAAAGTAACAAGTAATGCAAATACGAGAGCAGGCCATATAGGTGCATTGCGAAAACAGTAGGTTCAATCATGATCAAGGAGAAGTAGAGCTTGCCTGAAAACGCTATCCTAATCTTCCGATTCTTGGTCCTCAGATCTTCTGTCGAAGTTGATGTCTTCGAGTCCTCCTCTTAAGCTTGTATCTTCTGACTCGTCCTCGGGCTTGGATTCTTCAACTCATCCTCGAAGCTTGGATCTTCTAGATCTTCCTTGAATTCTTCTGGCTCTTCCTCGAATTTCGTGTAAGCTAGCGTATAGAAACATTACGTATAAACAACTACCGCAAAAGAATTAAAGGTCGGAAAGAACCAATAAGATCCAATTAACTCCAATAAGAAGAACCGATGGAACACCAATGTAGAACAAGGGGCATGAATCATACATGATGCAGCATATTCTATTTATGAAAGGTTATACGTTACAGGTTATGTTCTTGGCCTTGTAAAGGCCATATTCACCTAGACAAAATATTAGTTATTCTGTTTCTCTTAAAAGAAGTAAGGGTGCAGGGCTTTGCATAAAACTTTACTTATTGAAAACCTTAGGGTGAGGACGATGAGATGCACATGCTTTACTGATGGTGATTGCGTGCATATCTATTATATAAAACTTAAGTTATTTCTATTAAAGAACATGAGTGGTTTTGAGGAGAGGATATGCAAATGCAAATATGTATATAAATTTAGACAAGCATGCAATGCTGTATGGGTTACACAAGCTATGGTTTAAAGATTATACTTTATCTTGCAAGCATTGATGAATTTATTAACATAACTAAAGTTATTCATTGAAATCTATCATGATTGCATGCAGGCATTAATGTACTTGTGCAGCTCATGCATGCAATGCTGTATGCAACATGCAGCAGGTAGGAATTTATCAAATAAACTTTGTTTTACGATGCTGATAAGCTTACTGAAACAAAAGGGTTGTTTATTTAAAAGATTTGCATATGCTTTAATGCACGAGGGTGCAAGATTAAATGCATGGTCTAGTCATGACATGCACTACGAAGGCAATAAATAATAAAGAATAGCCTCAGATAACGGCGAATGAAATACCAATAAAATTCTCAAATAACTGACATCAAATAAAGGAGGTGAATAAATCAATAAACTAGATAAATGGCGAGGACAACATTGGATCAGGTTTGATTAGGCGATAACTGAGCTAGGCTAGGGTTAAAGCCGGGTCGTGATGAAAAGAGGTTACTATACTTGAGGTGGGACGGTACGACGAGAAGAGGTGGAATGGTTCAACAAGAGGGGTTAGGTTCATCACTAACAGGTGAAAGAACAGTTGCGCTATGCGAGATCAGCGAAGAATGATTTGTCGAGATAGGATTTATCGGGCGAAGGGAAAACATGGGGTATTTGATGTCTTGCGGATGTGGGGTGGAGCTCCACGGACAGTACCAAAAGATACTATGCGTTTCTACGAACGCGTGAGCGCAAGAATCGCTCAAAACGGAGCTCGGATGGAAAAGATATAGGCATTTAAAGATTCTAGGGGCTTGTTTGCGAGTATAGAAAAGTTTCTAGGGACTTATCTGTAGAAACAGAAAGGTTCCAGGGACCTATATGTAATTATGGAAAAGTTGAGGGACCTTGATGTAAAAAGGCAAGGACTAAAAGGTAATTATAGAAAAGTATAGGGGTGTTTCTGTAAAAAGACAGGACCTAAACAGAAATACTAAAAAGTTTAGGGGTTTTTCTGCAAAGTGTACAGAGCTGGGGATTTCCTAGATTTCTGGAATTATTTTGCTATTGGAAAAGTGGTGGACTCGGTCCACGGTGGCGTGGACCGGGTTCACGCCTCGGTTCACGGTCAGCCGGAGCAGTGCGCCGCGGCGGCGCTTGGCCGGAACCCTAACCGGCGACGGCTACGATGGCGGAGGGGCGACGGGAGCAAGTCGTCGGGATATAGCGCGTGTAGGCGGAGCTGGGACGGGAGCTCGTTGACGACAGCAGGCTCTAGGACGGCGGCGCAGGGTCGCCGGAGCTGGGGAGGCGGCGGCGTGTGAGGGAAACGCGCGTGCGTGCGCGTTTTCGCGAGTGCGTGCTGCCGGGCGGGTGCGCGCTGCTGTGACGGAGGTGGCGCGCGCGCGAGATGCGCCAGGCGAGGCCGGGAGGAGGGCTGTTGCCGAGCTCGCGCGGCGGCGAAGGGAGGCGCGCGGTGCGCGCTAGGTTTCAGCCCGAAAGGGCTCGGGTTTAGGCTCGGGGTAGGCTAGATAGGGGAGCAGAGAGCGGTAGAAGCAAAGAGAGGAAGAGGAGCTCACCGGAGCACGGAGCTCGGCGCCGCGACCGGAGTTGGGGAAGAAAGGGTATTCCGGCGATTGGGAGGCTATTGTGCTCGATTGACGGAGCAGTGGTGTTGTGGAGGTAGAGAAGAGGATGACGGGTCTATTTATAGACCGGAGGAGGCGGCTTGACCGGGAAATATCGCCGGCAACGATATTTCCGGCCGGCGAAGATTTTTCGAGTGCATTGAAGGCGAGGAGCTTGCGTAGCGGCTAAGGTTTGCGGTGCACATGGAGCGCGTCAGGTCGGCGCCGCGAGTCGAACGGCGGTGATTCACGCTCTTCGACACCTGGACGGCGACGACGAGCTCCGGCGGTGTAGCGTGAGAGCGGAGAACGCGGGGAGATTGCGGCGCCCGCAACACTGTGGCCTCGGGTCGCGGAGCTTGGCAGGGGTGATGCCATGGCGGCATGGCCACAGTGACGCGCATGGGTGAGCTGGAGATGAAGCCGGCGTGAAACACGGTGACGGCGACGCGTTGCCGACGGGAGAGTTCGCGAGAGAGAGAGAGAGACCGGAGGAGGAGGAAGACGACGCGGTAGCTGGGCTGGGCCAGGCCGCGACAGGCCGAAGCGGGCCGAGGAGAAAGGGAGGAGGAGGCCCGCGACGGGGAAAAAGAAAAAGGAAGAAAAGAAAATGGCTGGCGGGCTGGGCTAGAAAGAGGGAATTCGGCCCACTGGCGATTAGAAAGGATTTTCTATTATCAGGTTTAACAAATTTGGCTCAAATTTGAAATGGATTCAAATTTGAGAGAAAGGAATGAAAAACATCAACACAGAAATCGAACAAAACTCCAAGAATGCAAATGGTGATATTTTGTGCAAATTTGAAACTCCAGATTTTAAATTCGAGGTGAATTTGCTATGGTTCAACATCTAGTTATTTTTATTTGTTGCAAATCTCCAAAAGTTCAAATTTTAGTGGATATTAAATGTAGACAAGCACTTGAGCATAAATTTTTATACTTTAAAACTTCATATTCAACTAAGTTTGAATTACTTGAGTTAATTTTATTTCTAAAATTTGATGAGAAGGAAAGAAATAAACAAAATTCAAAATCGGAGTGATTTTTATTCCATTTTAATTTTGATTTGAAATTTGGGATGTTACAGGTCAGCACAACCGTCTTGAAGTTTTCCTCCTCCGCAAAGAAGGCAATGCAGGTTTTCTTCAGCTCTGGGCAGTTGTACGTTTCGGCGCAGGATAAAATATCAGCAAATGTATCCACCGACACATTCTCCCACAGCTTTCTAGCGCAGATTAGCTTCAGGCGATCCAATGCGTACCGGTCTGCCGCGGCGAGCAGATCCCGAAACACCTCGATTGGAGTGGGAGAGTCGCCGAGCTCCAGCTCATCGTCCTCAGGCAAGGAGTCCGTGTACAAGAACCGAAGCATGGCTTTGAAAGTTGCAGCTGTGATGTCATGCAGGGTGATAGATGACATTTTTGCATCCGCCATGGAGCCGAAGAGCTGAGCTTTGAAGACAGGAGAACGGGGGGCGAGCACAGCCCGGTGAGCAGGGAACGTGTCGCCACCAACGACGAACGAAACATCAGAACCTTCGGTGGAATCCAGAAGCTTGCCGAAATGGCTCCCTATGTCGGATGGCGGCAGCCACAGGGAATCGCCCATGTATTCACGCTCAACGATGACCCCGCACATGATGGTGACCACGTCGTTCCTCGCATAGACGGACGACTCGAGATCACTTCGTCTGACAAACCGTGTCCACCCACAGTCTTCGCTGCGATCGCCTTCTGGTGGATAAATCTGTGAAATCCTCTTTTCATGGAAGATGCCTGACCATTCCTGTCCATTACGAAGGCATGGAGTATAGCTTTGACGTTGTTGGAATCGCTCACGAGGCTGAGGAAGATTGAGACGAACTCGTCACCGTCCTCTTCATTGCACCCTCGTGGAAAGAAAACAATCCTCCAGAGGTGGCCTGCGGCGGAGATCTCCTGAGAGCTAACGATGTCGAGTTCGAGTGTCGTCTTCTCCGGAAGCTCGAGTTCGAACGGCGTATAACAAGAGCCGTACATGCCGGCGCTCATACTGTTCCTAGATCGGATTGCCGAAAGATATGGTATGTTTGCACTACTGGTACGCGGCGCCTGATACGTCTCGGTGTGTATATATAGTGGAAGGAAACTGCTCAACGCTTGGAGTGTCGAGCCTCCACCAATGTGTGACCGGCTTCTTCTTGGGTTCAACGAAGTAGGGGAAGAGATATCGTCCAACAAACATTGAACGATGTTGGAACTAGCACTCAAGTATGCCAGCATGTTTGACTGAATAAAGAGATGGACGGGGTCGTCTTGTATTCTTCCCACTGTTATAAAGGAGTACTCCTACTAAACTTTTTTTTTGTTGCGAGTACTTAGTATGAATACGACACAACTTTACATAAGTGATCCGGCTCTTGACCAGCTCCTTTTAACGAATTACCCCCACTCCACGACTAAAAGCCCCTCCACGAACGCGTGCAGACGATCTAGCTTGCACGTACATCACGATCCCTAGTTGGCCCCCGCGTCGCCCCCAAGGGCGACACGGGCGGAGCTCACAGCCGCCGCCCCTAACTACCACCACCGCACCATCTTCCCGGCCGCCGCCAGAGCCCAATCGCCGGCACAACCCGTGCGACGGCGAGGACGGCGGCGGCGGGGCAGCAAATCTTTAGCCCACGATCCCCATTCGCCCTCCCTTCCTCCACCTTCCCCATCTGATCCCGGTCGATCGGATCTCGGATAGAATCGCGCCGGTGAGCACGGGGCAGGGCACACGATCGATCTTGTGTGTCTCTGCTGCTCCTTCGGGTTGGGTCGTCGCCGCCCTATCGGCATGTCCGGACGTGGTGCGGCGGCCGTTCGTCTTGGTGTCGCCGATGGCTCTTCCGTCCTCCCCCTGCTTCGTTCTACGAATTTGGTGGACGAGGCTTGGCCGCAGGACCAAATCCCGGTCGCGGATGCATGGATGGGGAAGATCGGCGATGCGGCATCTGGATGTTTCGGGGCAGGTTGCGGGATGGTGATGGCATGGCTGCCGGGGAAGGTGTCGCCGGGCAGCCTGCATGCGAATCGCATGATACATATGTGGTTGATTGCAGGCTCCCCGGGGCCGAGGCGCCGTGGCCAGATTGGCAATCATACGGTGCGAGGACGTGATTCGCCATGGATGCTTGGTGCGGTGGCACGAGACGGATTACAGCTACTCGTGCTTCCCTCCCCCAACTACTGAAGATGGCCGCAATGAAATGCAGCCTGATTAATGACAGTGGTGCATTGGCGTCGGCATGATCCGAGATATGCGTGATCTACATGTCGATGTGATGGTGGTAGGAGTCCTCTCCTTGCCGATTTGTGCGAGGAAGGGGCTGTCCTTTCGACGAGGTGGCGGCCGGTGTTGGCCGGATCTGCCGTCATGCAGATCAAGGTGGTGGTAGCAGTTGGCTGCCAGTCCGCTATTTAAGACCGCCAGGACGTTGAGTTGGACTGCGGTCTAATGCTCTCAGTTCCGCTTCGCTCCATCTGCCAAGAGGACAATGCATCATTTTCTTCACAGTTGGCGGGATTCACGTCGCTCTAGTCTGCCTCCAGTGGGAATCGCTCGCCCTCAACTCAGTGCTCAGATGGGACCAAAGTTCGTAGAGGTGGCGGCCGGTGTTGGCCGGATTTGCTCAACCTTAGCAAATCAAGGCGGTGGTGGACGGATTTTCGTTTGCTGATCCGCTAGAGAAGACCGTTGTGTGGAGATTCACGATCTTGACTCGTCACACTCCCTCTCGACATGAGGTACCACGACTATGAAGAGGTTCGTCCCATCATATTACGGTGGTGGCTATCTCGGATTGTTGGTATGCTCGATTGCAAGCATTTACGTGGGCACTAACTGATGAAGGCGGCACGAAAACTCAATATAAAGTGGAGGCAGGCAATCTTTAGTACTGTTATCTTGTACTAAAGATATTTCTTCATGTTCTTTTGGTTCATGTAATAAATCAGGCTGTGTGTGTGTCGGCTTTACGCGGGCACACAGAGGCTGGAATGTAATTCCATTTTCTAAAAAAAAAAACGAACGCGTGCAGGCTTGCATCTGTCGGGAGTACTTCTTCTGTGGATTTCATTTTCAGGGTTTGCTTGTAGCGCTCATGACCACATTTTTGCAGTGTGCGTATTTGACTTGCAGATACGATTTAATCAGTTTCTTGTTTTAGGGCATACGTGCATTCTCGAGTTGACCGTCCGCCGGCGTCTAGACAGATACTCCTTGCAAAGTTGCATTGGCGGAGCCACAAGAGGGCCCGCGCAAACATTTTGTTGCGGTCATATCATTTTTTTAAAAAATTTCTCCTTGCCATCGGAGAACTTTTCAAGATCGAGATGTATTCGACGCTCAGCGGCCCGGCAGCCGCAGCCCAGAGTCATGTGTGTGCAAACTGCAAAGAATGAGGCCCAAAGTCACGAAAAAAAAAATCTCAGCATTTTAGGCTTGGCTAGTAGGCCGCCGCAAAATTCCCCATCTTGATCAGGATCGTTGAGTTGAGTGCGCGTAACTCACAGACACGTCGGCTAATGACGCATCCTGCGGTCCTGTTGCGTTTCCTTATCGAGGGAGCAAGGAATACTAGGTCAGCGGTGCTCTCTGCCCGTTTCAAATTGGTTTTGGATCATCCAAGGGGCGGCTCTTAAGGATTTCGATCGACTCGGGTAGCCACCAAACAATGTATCTTTGATTTCTGTTTTATACATGACACATAGTTTTAACCCCAAAAAAAAAATTCCTTGAGCATCTTTGTATCTTTGAGTACTACTTTATACATATGTTAGGCCCCACGAGCATCTGAAAACAGGTAGATAAAATTGATTCCTCGAGCACAGAAAAGAAACTTATAGAACGGATGATAACACATAGTTTGGTGGATGCATGGTAATAGTAAGTGAAGATGATTGTTTTGACCATTAACGGAGCCTTAGATCGAACGCCATGAACCTTTGCCTGAACGCCCGATCGAGGTGCATATTTCTATTTCCCGGCTTCCTTTATCTCGGCAACGATCCATGGGAACTTCTGCACCAACTGCACAAAACCGTCGGTTAACACCGCATCCCTGAAATTTTTCTCGTCTGTAAGGAAGGTGATGCACTTCTTTTTCAGCCCCAAGCAGCAATACGTTTCTGCAAAGGCCAAAGTTGCAGCAACTGTATCCACAGACACATCATCCCAGAGCTTCCCGGCACACATAAGTTTCAGCCGATCCAGCTGATAAAGGTCAGCCGCAGCGAGCAGACGCTCAAACATCCCCGCTGGAAAGTCCCCGAGCTTGTCATCTGCAGGCGGCAAAGCATCCGTGTAGATGAAATGAAGCATGACCTTGAACGTCGGAGCGCCGATGCCGTGCAAAAAGATCGACGACATTTTTGCTTCTGCCATGGAGCCGCAGAGCTGAGCTTTGAAGACTGGCGAACGGGCTGCGAGCACTGCGCGGTGAGCAGGGAACGTCTCGCCGCTGACGACTAATGAGACGTCGGAGGCATCGGCGCAGTCAAGCAGGCGGCCGAGATGCATCCCTATGTCCGAGGACGGCACATCTAGGTCTAGGGGGTAGTCACACAAAACTATGACCCCGCACATAATCGTGACACTGCCATTCGTCACGTAGAGAGACTCGAGATCGCTTCTCTTCACGAACTGAGCAAATCCCCATGTGACGAAACCCTCAGGGGGGTAAACGTGCACACACCTCCGTGCATGGGAGGAAGATGGCTCGCCGTCTCTTCCCATCAGGAAGACATCGAAGATAGCTTTGACGTTTCCGGATTTGCTCAAGAGTTGAAGACCAACTGATAAATATTCTCCATGGTCCTCCACCTGCTTTGTCCCACGCGGGTAGCAATTTGCCCTCCAAATGTGCCCTCCGGCGGAGATGTCATTGGACGAAACAGCGTTCCCGATGGCGAGGTTTTTGGTTGCCGAGTAGTCAAGCTTGAACTCGAGAAATCCAGATTGCAATGACATCTTGACGCTTAAACTGTACTAGCGTGTGGATTGCAGGCTTAGTGAACTCCTGCTTCTTCCAAATTATCCGCGTACTTATAGGCAAATGGCCGGAGTGAAAACGGTGGGACAAGCCGTATGATCACAGGACGATGTGAAACGGGCGTTTCATGGGTTCCGACGGAGGAGAGGAAGAGTTCATCGAAATGCGGCTCTCTGAAGAGATATCGAAGCGCTCGTCTCGTAACAAGCGAAGGTCGTAATAAGCATGAATAGAAGATGTAACGTTTTTTTTTTTGCGAGGGAATAGAAGATGTAACGTGATGTCGTGAAGTTCAGAAACCGCTTTGCTCGCAAGCACATGGTCCACCAGTGACCGTGTAGTTCGCGTCGACCATACTCGTTCAGATTCGCCGCCTCAGCTACGTCCATGACGCACGTATGATCCGCTTCGTTTCCCTGGATGATAAGCTACCCTCCTCGAAAGAGTTTTTTCGGTGGACGAGGCCGCCTCGGTTCACGAGTTGTATTTTCCTATTGTTATTCAAACTTTCTAAAAAACTAGAAAAAACAAATTCGTCGACAGCCATGAGTAAGGACGCTAAATTTAAATGGTCATTGTTAGCAGACCTAGGGCTCGTTCTGAGATTTTGGAGGTCTGGGAGGAAACACTGAACCGGGCTACTGCTGGTAAGCACAATAACCACTTAGACCAGTCTCAATGACGGTTTCATTTATATACTCCCTCCGTTCGTTTTTTAGGAGCGCATTTGGCCCAGCGAAAAATTCGCAAAAGAACAGCGTATTTGGTTGGGACGGTTCGTTCTCGCGGCGCGGCTGTTCGATTACCGAAATCTTAATTACGCAGCGTCTCTTCTCCAGGCTACGTCGTCGCTCCCTCGCACCAACTTGCACGCCAGTCTTCTTTCGCTTCGCTACGCAGGAGCATCGCCGACGCACAAGCCTACGGCGATGCCGCAACGCCGCCCGAACCTGCGCCGTCGCCGCAACGCCGCGATGGCCGAAGCACTTGTTCGTGGAGTCAACTGGAGCACGAACAGGAGCTTGTGGTTCGCCTCCCACATCAGCTTGATCTTCTCCATGTTAGGGACTAGTTCTTCGTCATGTTGATCGATCACCAAGCTGCTCTTCTTCTTCGCCAACAAAGTCGAGTAATGAACAGAAATGAACAAGGAAGAAAATGAATCTGAAAAACTCGAGTAGAACCTGGATGCATTCCATCATCTATCTTAGGCGTGACTTATATAGACCTCATGAGGAGATTGAAACGGAGGCGGCAACAAAAATTCTTTTCGTTCAAACGGAGGCGGCAAAAACTGGGCGCGAGCAGATTGGAAATGGTTTGCATGCATGGTTTCGGTTCTAGTTTTCGATCGAGTTTTTGAAGGCGCGAGCAGATTGGAAATTTTGATTGCTGCCGTCCGGAGCGCGCGCAAGGAAAACAAGAGCAGACGCGCCAGATCCGCCGAAAACCAAGCGTTCTGTTTCCGCGGGAGAACCCAGCGACGCGGTCCACTCGCTGACGTGCGGGCCTCTGATAGAGACGTTTTCATGCACCCGAAACGTCCGCCGCATCCTGATTAATGCATCGCCGGGTAATTAGGAGGATACCAGCTCTGTTTGCGGCAATTAACTTCTCACTTGGTCTTTGTGCCCCTCCCAAATGCGCTTCTAAAAAACAAACGGAGGGAGTATTTAATATGATGTCACATCAGAAAAATGATAACAGGCCTCTTTGGCGTGACTTCTCCACCTTTCGAGCGGCTTCAGGTGATGCTCTGCCAAACGCGGTGCTTCTTCATCAGCTTTTCCTGAAAAACCGGGCGAAGCCGCAGGCAAAAACTCTGCCAAACGCGGCAGGAAGGGCAGCTTTGCCGGCTCCCTCGCCCTCCACGTCAGCACCATCCGAAACTACCCCTGATGTGAGCGCGCGAACGAATCCCGACCTCGAGCGCGGCAGGGTGGGAGCCGGGCGGCGCGAAGGCGCGGGAGGCCCGAGCGCGGCAGGAAGGGAGGCCGGGGCGGCGCGACAGGCCCGGGGTGCAGGACGGGAGGCCCGGGCGACGCGGGAGGCCTGGCAGCGCGTGCAGCACCGACGTTCCGCCGCGCGCCCTGCTCCTCTTCTTCCTCCTTGTCGGGATCTCGACCGGCTGCATGGTCATCCCCGCACCCTTTTTCCCCGCCGCCCACGCTCGCCCAGGTAGACGCGCTACGAGCAGGGATGCTTGTGCTCGGTGGTCGCCTGCTTGATTGCACGGAGAGCCGCTGCTTTATTGCTGGATTGCCTTGCTTTTTCTTCAAACGAGAGCGAGAGAGAGAGGAGAGAGAGAGAGATAAGTGGATGGGAACGATGAGTGCTGGGCATGGGCATGGATAAGATCGGTCATGAGTGAGTTTTGAGATAAAAAATTTCTTCAGTAAAAAAATGGTACTGTGAAGTAAATGTGATGTATAAAATGAAGCCATATGTTGAGGGGCACTATAGACAATTGTCATTTTCATCTATTCATATAATCGAATAAGCTGCAGAAGAAGTTGTTCTGCCAAACGTTTTCCGACACCGCCACAGCCAGAGCCAGCACAGCTGATGTTCCAGAGAAGCTACAGCCGAAGCCAGCACAGCCGAAGGCCTACCAAACAGGCCCTTAATAATAAAGAGAAGAAATGAGTTTCATCCTTATTAAAACCCTCTATTTCCAACACAGTGAAACCCAAATGAAACTGCAATGAGGACCTTTTGGTTTCATCCGAAACAAAATTTGATTATAAGCCATATAACAATGTTTTGTCAAGCCTATGAAACCGTGATATGAAACTGGACATTGAGAGAGGTTGTTTCATTCCCCTAACAAAAACTATAAATCTGATGTGGCACTCTTGGAAAGAGTGAGATGAAACAAAGCATTGAGACTAGTCTTACAATAAAAAAGTTATTTCCTCAATGCCCAATAACCACTACTGCTGGTAAGCACAATGAGCATGTGAAACAGCTATATTATAAAATCGATTCGCCAAGCGAAAAAAGAGGACTTACACAACGGATGGATAAGAAATACTACTTTGGTCGATGGTAACACTAGGCGGAGATGATTGCATCCCAAAAAATGAGTCCTAGAATAAATACAGTTGACCATTAACGAGCCTCAAAACTCCATGAACCTGAACGCTTGAGGAGCATATTTCTATTTGCCGACTTCCTTTATCTCTGCAATGATCGATGGGAACTTCTGCACCAACTGAACAAAACCGTCGGTTAACACCGCATCCCTGAAATGTTTCTCGTCCGCGAGGAAAGCGATGCACTTCTTTTTCAGCTTGGAGCAGCAATAGGTTTCGGCACAGGCCAACGTTGAAGCAACTGTATCCGCGGTCACGTCATCCCAAAGCTTCCTGGCACAAATGAGCTTCAGCCGATCCAGCTGGTACAGGTCAGCCGCAGCGAGCAGACGCTCAAACATCTCCGCTGGTAAGTCCCCGAGCTGGTGCTCACTAGGCAAAGCATCCGTGTAGATGAACCGAAGCATGATCTTGAAAGTTGAAGGTTCGATGTCATGCAAAACAATCGACGACATTTTTGCTTCCGCCATGGAGCCGAAGAGCTGAGCCTTGAAGACCGGCGAGCGGGCGGCGAGCACAGCGCGGTGAGCAGGGAACGTCTCGCCGCCGACGACGAACGACACGTCGGAGCTACCGGTGCAGTGCAGCAGGCGGCCGATGTGCATCTTGATGTCCGAGGGCGGCACGTCTAGGTCTAGGGGGTCGTCGTCACGCAAAACTATGGCCCCGCACATGATCGTGACCCTGCCATTGGTCACGTAGAGCGACTCGAGGTCGCTTCTCTTCACGAACTTTGCATATCCCCATGCTATGAAGTCCTTAGGGGGGTGAACCTGCACACACCTCCGTGCATGGGTGGAAGATGGCTTGCCATCTCTTTCCATCAGGAAGACATCGAAGATAGCTTTGACGTTTTTGGATGCGCTCAAGAGTTGAAGGAAAATTGATAAATACTCTCCACGGTGCTTCTCCTCGTATCCACTCGGGTAGCAGTTCACCCTCCAAATGTGCCCTCCGGCAGAGATTTTATCGGAGTGAACAGGTTTGCCGATGGCCAAGTTCTTGGTTGCAGAGTAGTCAAGCTTGAACTCGAGAAATCCAGATTGCTCTGACATCTTGACGCTTGAGCTGCAGCCCTTAGTAACTCGGAAGTATTAAATTGGTGCACAAAATTGATTGGGTGCGATGCACCGAAACTAGCTAGAAGTAGTTCACCTGAAAGCCTTTGACAGAGCAGAGATGATTTGTACGTGGCCTGCTTGCTTCTGATGATCTTCACCCAGCAGTACGGGCAGCCTTCACCGATCGAAGCGACGCCCGGGCGATGTCCGCCTGCAAGCAAGGTAACCCTAGGGCTTGAAGCGGTGGCAGGAGAAAACGAACGGGAGGAGAAAAGATCGATTGACGACGATCGTGTCATAATCCAATCGGCCGTAACCGCTGTCCATTTAGTTTTACAGCTAGCGCGGCAAAGTCTTTTGCCTGTACGTACGGCCGTACACGATCGTTATCGACTCCAACCTGAACAAAACCCAAACAAAATGAGTCGGAATAAAAACCGATGTTGACTTGGCCATAGGGGCTTCTCGCGCTCATGGGACCTTCGACGTATCAACCCAACGATGTCGTCGCTGCATGCCGCTCAGAAAAAGCAGGGAGTAGCAGTGGATGTCGTGCATTCTGCGTAGTTGCCACACGATACTACCATCCTAGTGGCTAGCGACAAGCTGCCTGCATGCCCGTATGCCAAACGGACAGCATTCAGAGTTAGTTAATCGACGACGTTGCTTCCGCCTCGTGCAGCTGCCACGAGCATTAAGTCGTACGTGATGCATGAAGCTGCAGCAAGAAAGATGTCACTGTCGGCGCCGCTCCTGCCAATAGCACCGATCTCCCGGCTGCCTATTCCAATTGTCAGTCGCCTGCTTGTGCTGCAACTCCATCCACCGCGCTGCAATTTGCAAACCGAAACCCTGGTCTGCCTCGTCATTTGCTTGTGTTGTTTTCTGCATGCATCGTTTATCAGAGCCACCACCCATGCAATCCTGTCGCCAGCGAGTGGAAAGAAAACAGTAAACACTGGCGGCCAATGTTTGAGGAAGGTCAACCAATATGATGCTGACACTACCCAGTTGGCACCTAAATCCAGTGTCAGTTTAATCAACCAATTGATTTAATTCTGGAGAAACAAATTACACTAACTCGAGAAAAGGTTTTTATATCAGTTTGGCTAAGCACATTGAGCCAAATTTCACTACGAACAACAGGAAGGACACCGTCCGGCCGGTGGCTATGTAGTTCGCGTTGACTATAGTCGTCCCGATTGGGCCGCTCAGCTTAGTCCACGACTCACTCACGTACGTACGCATGAATATACGTATACGTATGTGTATGTGAGTGACTATATGAATATGATCTAGTTGCTTCCTTCCTTTCGCTTGTTGATCCCTAGCTACCCTCATCCAGACCACCACCCGATATCTTCGGTGGACGATGTATGTCGCCTTGGTTCACGATCTAGCTGTACCTATTTACATATTTTTATTCAATCATTTTAAAGAAAAAAAACCGTTGAGTCGTTGAGAACCATGAGTAAGAAAGATTGTCATTTGTCTCGCCGTGCCATGAGGCCACAGTACCATGCAGAAGATAAGACGGATGACATATATCACACAAGTGCCAGGAAACTGTTCCCAACAACCGCCATGCCCTACCAATCAAAAAAAAAAAAACTCGACCTGCCAGGGGAAGCCCCCCTGACGGCATTTTGTTAAGAAGAAGACCTTCTCATGCAGGTCGAGAAAACCCCCGAACCCCCTCTCCGACCATACACAGGGACTCAGCTGGCCATGTGAGCTGTGACGCGAGTCTTTACCTAATGCTTTGGTCGGGGAAGGCGAGGGGATTTTTTTCGCTGCCCTGCAGCGCTGCTACACGCTACAGCACGGGTGCGGGATCAGGGGTCAAACCCCCGACCGGTGGGCTGCCGACCATGCGCCTCCACCACCAGGCCACTGGCCTGTCTGCCCCTACCAATCAACAAGTCCGGTCCAAGAAGCTTGAGCTCATAGGCATCACACTGAGCCTGTTCGTTGAGCAGCACCACACATTGTTTTATACTAGATCAGCACCCTGAAAGAACGACCTTGATGGGCATCACTCGGTCGTTATGCTCACTTTGTTTATTTCAACATCTTATCTCCCTAGCTACTTGCCGCGGTCACATCGAGCCGACCCTTCACTAATCATGGCAGGCAGGCCCAGCTCGAGCAAAACGATATACGAGCAGTTGACGAACCCCCTTTTGATTGGAATACTAGCTTGTTACTATACTCTGGATTGACGTTGGGCGTCATCATACTATTATAGAAGGATATATAGAACGTGTGCATGCTATGCATCTGTCGGGAGTTTTGTAGTATATTTCTGCTTGCGGGTACGTTTCAGGACCACATCTTTGCATTGCATGCAGCATGTGTACTGGACTCTGCAGATACGATTTGCATGTAGGAGGAGCAGGAGCTGATGATGAGGATCACGTTGAGGATTTGGTCAACCGGCCGGTGCCGCATCCTGTGCTGACCCTTTGGCACTAGTATTCCTTTTCGAGGAAGTAAGACAAGTTAATTATAGGAGTCAGCTACCGGCCGGGGCTCTGGTGATCTGCTCTTTTCGTATTGGATTTCGATCCTGATCAGCGTCCTCTAATCAAATTCAGAAATGGATCCTCGCGATCCACGTAGTATCAAACAAAACCTGGAGTCCAGTTGAGCACGTACGTTGCGGTGTTACACGTAGCCCGAATGCATCATTTGTTTACCTGCCTGCACACGCAGCTAGCGACGCAGCGCGCATAGTTTCTGCATTTGCGCACGCACACGCGCGCTGGTCAACCAAATCCTTAACAAAAGGAGAAAAGAGACCGAAACACGAACGACTGAACGATAAACAAAAGCCGGCAGCAGCACACGCGGACGGGCGAGGCGCCACTCGCCGCGCGGCACGTCGGCCCCGGCCTCCTCGCCCGGGTCCGGGCTGAGATCACCACCGCGCCAGCCAGCCAGCCTCTGCTGGTTTATGTCGCAGCGGACAAACGCGCTAGCAGATCTTGGCACACGCCGCCCTCCCTGATGCGACAAAGTCAAAGGCGCGCCGCGCCGTTGCCCACGGGGCCCGGACGGGACGAGACGAGACGGGACCCCAGCCCAGTACCGGACGATCGACGGCACAGCTGATTGGCCCGCGGCGAGCCAGGTGGCGCTGGTAGTTGGGGCCGCTCCACCTACCCGCCTCGGTTCGTTATCTCCTCTCCTCTCCTCCCGCGCCGCCCGTTTCCTCGCCGGACAGCGACCCCGCGCAGAAACGCTCCCCGGCCGAGTCGCTCGCTAAATGCCTTCCTTTACCGTTGCGTGCGGCCGCCGCACGGCGCGTCGAGGCGACACGTTCGCGCGGGTGCGGCCAACCTCGCTCGCCGGCCGTAGAATCTCCGCTGCGACGTGCGGGGTCTAGTCTAGGCGCGGGCTAGGCCGCGACTACACGAACCGAACTGGTGATTAGGATATGCAGCCTGTTCGGTTGGAGGCTGCTACTGCTGTTTGCTGTAACTGCTGTTGGAGAAATAACTGAAAACACTGTAGCTATTGGAAGCAGCACTGTAACCATATGAGGGGAGAAAAGCAGCAGCAGCAGCAGCAAGCCGAACACGCCCATGGGGTAGGCTGCCGGCGCTGGCGCCCGGCTTTCAGCCTACCCGGCCACCTGGGTTTCGGAGTGCCAAGCCAAGACAAGCAAGCATCTCACTACCGAGCCGGGGGGACAAATCGAATCCTCAGTGCGTTGGTGGTAGCCGACGACGACGGCACGTACGCGCAGTTAGGTATCGTAGCCGCGGTCTAGGCGTCCAACTTTACTCGCGCTATTCGTTTCCTGTGCTTTCTTTGGGTTGCTTCCCACTGAAAAAGATGGTGCGTGGGTTGTCACGTACTACAATCGTCTCATCATAACCCTCCGTTCACGTGTGTACCGGCCGATTGAGTTTTTTTTTTCCCCACACGATGCGAATAAACAAGAGAGAATTATTTCGAGCATATCGGTTGAATTGAAAGAGGCAGCCGGCAGCAAATCCATTGTTAATTCCCAAGATAGTACTAGCTGCATTTTCTGATACACTGATCGATTATATCGAATCGAAGCGTGGACGGTGCCTGCAAATCATCGTCGAATTATTAGCCGCGCCTGTGTCCGCTGTCCGCTTGCGCATAGCATCATCCTTGTGTCGAGCCAACGTCACCGGCCGCCAGATGGATCGAAATCGAAGATCAAAAAGTGCCCCCCGCCAAGGTCCACAGCTCCACGATCTTCACTAAGACTTTTTAACACTCAATGGGTGGATGACAACTACAAAGTCGATCGAGAGACGTACCACGATCAAGAATCCAGTGCGCCGCGCAAGACGAAGCCGCCGGTTCATCAGGCAGCCGGTCGTGGATGATGGGACGCCACCATTTTTGCAGCCGTGCAAGTAGCACTAGTGCTCTGCCCGCCAGCACCTCATCTCGTGTACGATGAAAGCGGCGTGCTTTTCTGACGGTTTTTAGCTTGCTCGTGGCGGCAAGGCAAATCAGCCGATCGCAAAGGTCGCTGGGGACGACGAGTAATGATGGTCGGCACCTGCATAGTTTCCGACAAGGGTCACTTGACAGCGATCTGATTTGGGGGGAGTAGATTATTCTTATACGCTTACGCCGGACAACGGTTACGCCAAATGTCAAAACTGGGTTCGTTTCACTGGATTCGGGGGCAACCGAAAGCGAGAGGCAAGAAGGCCAAAAGGTGAAATCGCCGATGTGGCCACCACTGCGGGAAAGCTCGGTACACCAGGTCTACAGCGGTGATATGGACCTGGCAGCCTAGCTAGGTGTATACTCCACCGAGCTAGTAGGTCTCATGGAAATGGTAAAAAGGCTTATCTTGAAATTCATCAGTAGATAAGCAGGAAGGTGACTTGAACTGCCATGTGCTTTTGTGTAAATCTTCTTTGTTGCTTGATTTATGTCCTTGTCAAATAATGAAGGAGAAATCAGTGTAAAGTGAACGGTGACAAAGTAAGCTATACTTGACCATATGGTATGAGAGTGACGGTAGGCAGTAATCTTAGCACTCATACGGTCCCGAAAAGATAACACACTACTATTTCGTGAGCACGACGCGACATCTAGAACAGTGAACTCGATTCAGCAAAGCTTTCAGGCCGACAATTTCGGCATGTGCGATCGCGTTTGCGTATCCCGTTCGGCCTGAACCGCTGCCATATCCGTCGTCTTCCAACATCACGGCGCGGCTCCTGCTTTCCTTCACACTGGCACCAACGGAACGGCCGAGCTGGCACCTCGTGGTCCCGGTCCACGAGGCTCCCACCCATATAAACCCGCGCCTCCATCCAGTCCACGCTCTCACAGTTCCCTCCCCTCCACGGCCCCCGCCACCGTCCGGCCTTCCCCTTCCGCTCCCGCAACCAGTGGGTGGCCTCCGTTCCGGCCCCGCTCCTCTCCTACCCGTCCCGCTCTCGCCTCCCTCGCTTCCGCCACCAGCCTCCCTCGCCGTGCGCACAACCGAATTCCCCAGCACGAATTGGAGACCGAATCGGGCGACCGGCCGTGCGCGCGGGGCATGGAGATGGACGACGACGCGGCCCGGCGGAAAGGCGTCGACTCGTACGGCCTCCACCCGCTGTCGCCGGACGCGGAGTCTCCGCCCGCGTTCGCGTACACCCGCCACGCCCCGCTGCGCGTCCACAGCTTGGGCGACGAGCCCGCCGCCTCCGCCGCGGCGCCGCGCCACGACACAGCGCGCAGCGCGTCGTTTCCCCAGCACAGCCGGCACCGCCACGGCGGCGAGACGACGCTCGCCCCCGCGCCCTCCTTAATCGCCTGGGTCGACGGCGCCGCAGGCCCCGCCTCGGCCTCGGCGGCGTCGCTGGACCGGGCCCTGTCGGAGTACGGCGGCGGCGCGGGCGGGGCGCTGCCGGAGTTCGTCGGCGCCGGCGGGGGCGAGGGCATCTTCCGCGTGCCGCTCCGCGCCGCCGTGCACCCGGGCCGCCCGCCGGCGCTCGAGGTGCGGCCACACCCGCTGCGGGAGACGCAGGTGGGCTCCTTCCTCCGGACGCTCGCGTGCGACCCGCGCGGCGGGCAGCTGTGGGCGGGCGCCGAGTACGGGGTCCGGGTGTGGGACCTCAACGAGGTGTTCGCCGGGCGCGCCGCCGTGGGCGCCGCGCGGCGCGGGGACGAGGAGAGCGCGCCGTTCAGGGAGTCCGTGCCGACGCCGCCGGCGCTCTGCGTCGCGGTCGACGGCGCCAACCGGCTGGTGTGGACGGGGCACAGGGACGGCAGGATCAGGGCGTGGCGCATGGACCACGCCGCGGCCGCGGGCGCCGGCGACGCGCAGATGTTCAAGGAGGCCCTCGCGTGGCAGGCGTTCAGCCGCGCGCCGGTGCTCTCCCTAGTCATCACGTCGTACGGTGAGAATCTTGCTTACTTGATCATTTCGTTTAGTTTACTGTCAGCTTTGAGCAATTAGGCAATGCCACTTTATTGTGCGGAACGCTGTAATGAGAATTGAAAGTTTCAATTTTGTTTGATGATTCAAGCTTGAACTTTTCCTGGTTTCTTGGCAATAATAATTACTGACACGTCAAAACTAGAACCTTTGAACCGAATTTGGAATAATTTACTGTCTTCAGCTGAATCTTTATTATTTTTCAGACAAACTGGCTGGAGAAGCCAGCTATACTCATTGATTAGTTGATTACTTTATATGCACGATTTGTGTTTTTGTATGAGGTGGGCACGTCTACAAGGACTAGAATACTAGAGCTAGAAGTTATTTGGAATGGGTGTCATTCCCTTGTCTTTTGTAGGTGAATATGCGTGGATTTGGCGCATTCGGCACTCTTACTTTAAGATGGAGAATCAGTGGGTAGAATTAGCCTTTGAAACCACTTTTCAAAACGAAAAAATTAGCATGTGAAAGGTTTAACTCTCATATCCTAGAGAACTAATTTAAATAAACTAAATCAGACCCAGTTAAAAATTGAGATGTTTGATTCATACGATTTTGTCCGGCCACTATGTAATCTGGAGCCTACTTGTAAAGAAGCTGTACATTTCTCTATAAATACTACAGAGGTTCCTTTGTAGAAATTAAGGTCCTAGCTTTATTTGGTGGCCTTTTTCCTCGATTCAATCACTCTATCAACAGATGATTAATTAGTTTTTTTTACATAGATTCACCTATGTTGTTCGAAAAATAGGTTGATCTAGATGTGGAAAGGGGACCGAAATTATTCAAGCTAATTGTTTATTTTGATTTCTTGGGAACAGGTGAAATATGGTCAGGGTCTGAAGGGGGTATGATCAAGGCATGGCCGTGGGATGCCATTGCTAAGTCTCTATCACTGACACAAGAAGAAAAACACATGGCTGCTTTGCTGGTTGAAAACTCGTTTATTGACCTTAGGAACCATGCTACAGTTGGTAATATGTTCTCTTTGCCCACTGCTGATGTGAAACACATGCTCGCAGACCATTGCCGAGCAAAAGTTTGGAGTCTAACTAGCATGTCATTTGCTATTTGGTATGTTTGATAAATGTTTAGGTTTCTTCAATATCCTTGAGTTCATCAGCCCATAATTAATTGTACTTTTTCTTTTGGTACATATGCTTTCAACAGGGATGCTAGGACAAGGGACTTGTTGAAAGTGTTTGGCATGGATGGCCAAGTCGAATCAGCTCGGCTAGAGTCATCAATGATGCCAGAACAATTCATAGAGGAAGAGATCAAAGTAAAACTGATAAAGAAGGACAAACCACAAGGTTCTTTCACGTTTCTCCAGAAATCTAGAAATGCCTTGATTGGAGCAGCTGACGCCGTGCGGAGAGTGGCAACAAAAGGGACACTTGTTGAAGATAACCGTCGAACAGAAGCAGTTGCTCAAGCAATGGATGGGACAATTTGGTCAGGTTGCACGAATGGTTCTATCATTACATGGGATGGAAATGGGAACAAACTTCAAGAATTCCAGCATCATAATTCTTCTGTTCAGTGCATAGAAACATTTGGAGAAAGGGTGTGGGTGGGCTATGCCAGCGGCATTATTCAAGTCATGGATGTTGAAGGTAACCTTCTGGCAGGATGGACTGCACATAGCTGCCCAGTCATAAAAATGGCAATTGGGGGTTCTTACGTATTTTCTCTGGCACATCATGGCGGTATTCGAGGATGGCCTCTAACTTCCCCTAGCCCTCTTGATGATATTATACGAACTGAATTGGTGAACCGAGAGCTGTCATATACAAGGCTAGAGAACATTAAAATTCTGGTTGGAACTTGGAATGTTGCACAGGAGAAAGCTTCTTTTGAATCACTCTGGTCATGGTTGGGTAGTGCATCGTCTGATTGTGGGTTAGTGGTTGTGGGCCTGCAAGAAGTTGAAATGGGTGCCGGAGCCCTTGCAATGGCTGCAGCCAAAGAAAGTGTAAGATCCTTTACCTCACCATAGTCATGCTGCTGCTTCCTTTTATGCCTTTCAGTTCCATCAAGTGGGGAAAGATATTGTTATGGTGGGAAAAATAGTTAAGTTGTGAAAATAGAAAAGTTATCTTTTGCATCCTGAACTTGGAAGTCAAGGTGTTTAATTGAGGCAGACAATTTCATGGTGTCTGATAACATGACTATTATCTGATATCTGTTCTCCGTAATTTCAGATTCTAAGACAGGATTTGCCTCCCGCATTGTTTCGAAATATGTTGCCAAATAAAAATTGAGCATTTATTGACCCAACACGCAACCCTGAATAATAGACAAAGCATTTTATTGAGGGCATTGTTTTTCTTAACCATATTATTAAATGGAAGGAGTATATTATTACGCATGATCATGGTCCTGCAGCATCCAGTCATAAAAATATTACACAATAGTAGGAGTATATTTAGTCAGCGTGATTACGTCCTGCAGCATTCAATCATTTAGCTGTCATTATTTCCACCACACTGAAACATATTTTCACTAAGATTTACATTTTCTGTTATTATTCACTCTCTATCTAAAGTTTATTGTTCTAAACTTACTATGCATGAGGGTTCATACTATGATTCTAGTTCAGACTTATCTTTTACCGCATATTTGGGAGTCAGTGTATCTGCTTCGATGTTAATTGCATTCTGCAGTGTTCATAGGAATGAGATGTATCGGATATTGTTATTGGAATGATTTTACTTCCCGAGACCAGTAGGGAAAATGAATTGATGTATAATTTCAATTTTGTACATTACCCATCACCATATGTTGATGTTTTCGTCCTGCTGCTTTGAGTTTTCTTATTATCACCAGCTATTTCTGTATAGATTAGGTGCTCTTGCTGGACTTCAGTTCTATAAGGTGGATATTTTATTAATTTGCCATGCGTATGCCCATAGGTAGGACTTGAGGGCAGTAACAATGGGCAGTGGTGGATTGATAATATCGGCAAGACACTTGATGAGGGAATTTCTTTCCACCGAGTTGGCTCGAGGCAATTGGCTGGATTACTCATTGCTGCATGGTATGCAGTAGTCGTGAAATCATTTTTGTAATAACAAATTGTAAATATTTGATGTTTTAAAATTTTATGTTTTGATTATTTGAAGGGCAAGGAATGACCTTAAGCCATATGTTGGTGATGTTGATGCTGCTGCAGTTCCATGTGGCTTGGGACATGCTATTGGCAACAAGGTAAATGAGTATGTTATTTTTTATTTTTTTTCGAAAGTTCCTTTGACAATCTGTTGATGTGTAAATTATACTGGTGTGGTCTCACATGACAAATTTCTCTGGCTTTCTGCCAGCAAAACAAACACATAAATTGGCTATTCACATGGCAACACCGGTGTGGTCTCACATAATCAGATAAATACTTAAATTTTCTCTTTGTGATATATATCTACCATGGAGAAGCAATTTATCATCATGCACTAGGATGACTGAACTCCAGTGATGATTACATTGAGAAATCTGCAGTGAAACTCTCCCAACAAATTAGCAGTGCTCCCTCTATCCCACAACAAATGGCATCCTAGGAAACCTCAGACAGATTAGGAGTGGAGTGAAATGACCCCTGTACACCTAATTATTAGTGATAATATTGTTAGTTCTATGGGGGGTGCTGGACAACAGCTTGCAAGTGAGGCTCTCTTTCATTACATTGCACACTATGTGCTATTTATAGTACATAAGGGGGGTTGGCTGCCACTTCTCCTAGGTTCCAGAAAGTGCAGCTACAGTAAGTCGGTTTGCTACAGTACCTGCTGCAGTGCTACTTCTGCTAGTTTCCGGAGCACACTCTACTAGACTCCGGAAACAGTACCAGCGTATTCTACTATATTCCAGAAACACAAGGATTACTTCCAACAAATATGAATTAATATGATCCAGCTAAATGGGAAACAATGCCCTTTAATTACGCTTGCTTGCCTTTTAATTTTGTGCATGGCGCATGCACCAAATCAGCTTTCCACAAATACCATATTAGCTTTCCATAAATTGGCCAGGTGAACCCCTAAAATTAGCTACGGTGTCGTTGTTCTGAGACAATTTGAATGGAGAAATGCTACAGTCAGGTAATGTACTCACGTAACTCCCACGCACATGCTAACATGGCATTACGCTATTGGTTCATCATTGATTCACGTTTAAAAAATCTGACGTGTCACCTGAAAATACACCTTCCTCTGTGAATCAAACTAAACACTTTCCTAATCAATGCATGTGCGTGGGAATTACGTGAGTACATTACATGACTGTAGCATTTCTCATTTGAATGCTTTGACGCCATTTGTTGTGGGACGGAGGGTATTGGAAGTCGATAGTTTATAATTATCTATTCCCATGCACCAAAGTGCTACCACGAGTTTCCTCTTCAAGTTTGCATTTTGTAAATGATAACTATTTTTTTTGCAGGGTGGTGTTGGATTAAGAATAAGAGTCCATGATCGCAGAATATGTTTTGTGAATAATCATTTTGCTGCACATCTAGAAAATGTTACCCGTCGTAATGCTGACTTCGATCATATTTATCGAACAATGACTTTTAACAAACATCATGGTTCTACAGGTATTCGTTCTCCACTTTTCTGTTTCAACTGTCATTGTGCACACCTTCCTATACACAGCATCTAATTTTATTTATTTTTTTCATCTGCAGCTTCTGCTACATCTGTCCAATTGCATAAAGCAGTGAGTGTATGTGATTATCAAACTGCATTAAAGAACAATAGATTTAGTTACTTTCATGGCAATGGAATATTTCATACATATTGACCTAATGGCAGGCTTGTGAAAATGAAACCGATGAAGATAAACCTGAGCTGGCAGAAGCTGACATGGTCGTCTTTCTTGGTGATTTCAACTACCGACTTAATGGCATCACCTATGATGAAGCGAGGGATATGGTCTCGCAGAGGAGCTTCGACTGGCTTAGAGAAAGGGATCAACTCCGAGTAGAAATGAAGGCAGGAAACGTATTTCAAGGAATGCGTGAAGGTGCAATCAGATTTCCTCCGACTTACAAATTCCAAAGGCACCAGCCAGGTTTGTCAGGTAATGTTTCTTTGATTCTCAAAAGTACTCCCGTTTACAAGTTCCAATTTTTCTAATTGGCAGTTAAGAATGTTTTTTGCTCTGCTAATTGATTCGTTGGAGCTCAATTATTTCATCAACTCCATGTAGGTTATGATTCTGGTGAGAAGAAAAGGATACCTGCTTGGTGCGATAGAATAGTGTATCGAGATAGCCGTTCTGTATCAATAGCCGGATGCTCATTAGAGTGTCCAGTTGCTGCTGCAATTACATCGTAAGATTATGCAGCACCTAAGTTTTGCTTTTCTTTTCCTTTTTGTGAGGGATCAGACTACAGTTCTTATGTTGTTCCTCAGTATCACCATTAACACGCTGATTTTCCTCTTTTGACAGGTATGAAGCTTGCATGGATGTCACAGATAGTGATCATAAACCCGTGAGATGCACATTCAGTGTTGATATTGCAAGAGTAGATGAACTGGCAAGAAGGCAAGAGTATGGAAAAATCATTGAATCTAACAAAAAAGTGTGTTGTCTGCTTCAAGAGTCGCATTTTGTTCCCGACACAATAATGAGCACAAACAACATTATATTGGAAAATCCAGAAGATGTTGTCCTCCGGATAACCAATAATTGTGAAACAAGCAAGGCTGCTTTTGAAATATTGTGCAAAGGCCAGTCGACCAGAAAGCAGGACGGAACAAAATCAGAGATTCTTCCAAGGGCTTCCTTTGGCTTTCCACTTTGGCTAGAGGTAGAATTAATCAATTTCATTAGTTTATGATTTGTATGTTATTGTTGCTCCTTTTCTTGTTCGTTTGTTTAGATGTACAACATGCTTGAGATGGTTTATTTAATAAATAATAATAATTTGATAGTTTCACATCTTATATCATCGGTTCGCTGAACGGGCTCTAGCTAAAATCTTTTCTTAATTATTGTTTCGGTTCACATGATATTTAGCTTGTAGGGGACCCGTGACACTTGTCTTACTTTCATTAGAAACAAAGAGATGGTTTTAAATTATTCTATTTTCACCTAGAGTATTGAATATTGTTTGTTCTTTTGCTTGCTTTAAAGTTTTGTGCTCTTTACTTCAGTTTCACATGCCTGATTTGAACTCCGTTCCACTGCCATTTCAGTCTAGGTACAAAAATTCGGGAAAACCATGAAACATATAACCTACTTGTGTGAGACTATCTTAGAGAGGAAAAAAACCATTTTCAACAAAAAAAAGAGGAAAAATCAGACCGCAAATATCAACCTTGTATCAGAACAGTTTGGCTCTGTAGTGTTTTATTTTGCTAAGCTGTTTTTCGAACTCTAAAGATACATTGGGCCATGCATGAGTCTAGACAAGTTGTATCAGTTATTCCTTATGCAACTACAGTGCTGTTAGTATCAGCCTGAAAAAATAAATAAACTCTGAATTCACAACAATGAACTGCCGATTTGCTCCTTACCAATCTGGAAACGGTGTTAACCACTCAACCTGTAGTGTTGATACATTGCGTGTTTTTTATTGTTCGGTGTTATGTCCTTTCATTTCTACTGTCCTTCGGTTTTTTTTTTTCTGATTCCGAATTTCTACTGCGCCGCCATCAGATTTTACCTTATCAGCTTCCCAAAGTGCTAACAGTTTCAATCTCTGACCCTACTACAATGTTAAACAGGTCCAACCGTCAGTTGGTCTCATTGAACCTGGAGAAACAATGGAAGTTACTGTGCATCATGAAGACGTTTTCACAGAGGAAGAAGTTGTCGACGGATTGCTGCAAAACCGGTTGTGTCAAGCCACCAGAGACGTGGAGGTTGTTCTTTGGGTTAATGTCACAGGTAGCGCCTCGACCGAGACCATCACACACGGAATCAATGTCCGGCATTGCTGCCCGGCAACCTGTGCATTCCGGCCCATAAACCCACCCACTATTACCGACACAACCAGTGATGTTGTGTCAGCTGAAGGCCCCGGTAAACATTCTTACAAGAATAATCAGTCGAATCATTTACAACGTTCTGACTTCGTACCATTCGGCAGCGCAGAGGTGCATGACTTGTGCGGCATGCGCAACATGTAAAAAATGAGTCTGAATTGTTTTGTCTTGTTGTAGTAATCCAAGTGTCTAGAGGGTGGAGTCTCAGATTTCTGACTTAAGTCGGATAGAAGTTGCTCTGCTCTTAATTGTACATATATACCCTGACCTCTCACCATTCTTTGTGTACCAAAAAAGGAAAAGAAAGGAAACAAGAAAAAAAAAAGAGTGCATAGTTACTAGCTACTACCTGTAATTAAATTTCAGATTTTCTGTTTTAGCCTTCAAGTAGTACATGAATGAAAATTATTTTGTTATAGAGTAGAATACATAACTGTATAAAGGAAGTTGTGAGCTCTATCTGTTCAATGGTCTGTATAGTCTACTTCATCAATTGCCGTATAGTGGTTTCAACACAAAGGCAATAGTTGTAATTTTTGCTGGATGTTTTCTATGGTTAATGAAATTCGAGTTGTGTAAAAGATTTTTTCTTCTCTCTCTTTTTCTTTTGGGTCCAACCAGATGATTGCAGCTGAACAAATACTGGCTTATTGGCTATTGTTTCAGAATTTATGGGACCATCTAAGCTTTCTGCAGTCGCTGTCGAGTTGCATCGAGTTAGATGATGCTTTGCTCCTACTGCACAACAACAGACACAGAACAGTTAGGATACAGCTCAACGAGAACTGCGTAAAGCCATGACTTTCTATGCGTTGTCATTCATCATGAGTCGCTGATGCTTGGTGATCACATAAACTGAACATGTCCGGCTAAAATATATCAGCCCTCGCTTTGACCTGCAAATTGCTTAAGAGCTGGTCCCAAAACACATTTCTCGAACCCTTGTAACCACCAACGGCACCAATCGAATGTGACCGCTTAAAAGTTTATTATAGATGTGTCTAAGGTTGATAGAAGTTGAGCCAAGTGCAAGCAAAACTAATATCCTTTGCGACCCCATTGAATGATGGGTCATTCTCACGAACCAAATTAGTCAGTAGCTCTGACAATAGAACAGTTTTGGTTTGAATTTGACAAGTGACGGAAAAAAAAGTACTAAGTGAGTTCGTAGGTAGTTTGGTTAGGTCAAATCTGGTTGACTGAAGACTGGACAATCCAACATCAGTGACACAATGATCTGGTCATAATTTTCCGTCTCAGTACAGCTGCACCCGATTACACTGATACTATCAGTTGGGTTTGGCGAAGCTCACTTATCTCGCTCCAATGATCAGGCACTTAGGTTGCGGATCCACTACTGCAGAAAAAGTTTTGGAACAGAAAAAGGTTTCGAGTTGGAACGATGATTGCCAGGGTCAACATAGGCCCCCCTAACATCTGGAAAGTGAGGACGGACTTTTGGAGGCTGTTCGTCCCTGCTCGACCAATGCTGCAATTTGCAAAATAGAACCAGACAAGTGTTGGTTGGTTGTTGCACCCTTGCACTCATTAGAGGTACTGCCTCGCTCACGACAGCTTGGCAGGGTTTGTGTGTGTTAGTTGTGACCCCGGCATTGGATGTCCAAGTACAGTATGCGAGCTCGCGTTTCCTTTCCCAACTGATGAGAGCATCAATAATAAACATCAGAAAGGTTACAAGCAATCAATTTGTTTTGGTAGCTGCTGCAAAAGTTAGGACGCGCGCAGCAGGAGCAGGTCACCCGAAAAACCGGTGCCCTTTCGAGCTGTATCATGTCTGCTGACATGAAAAATTCGGCGAGGTCTCTTAGCTTGTACGAACCGTGAGTGCTTCCTTCCTGTGGTCGGTCCATCGCAACGGACGATGGACTGGCACGCGGCATGCGTGCGCCGGGGCAAGGAGCGCGTGCGTCGCACGGCGCACTCACCTGACCTGCCGTGTGACGCCGTGTGATGCCGGCGGCGAGCGCCCGTCGATCCCATTTGCGTGAGGCTTGGGACGCGGCTGCCGGTTCTGCAGCGACGCCTTTGCGCTGTTCACACGTTTTGTGGATTTTGCTCGTCGTCAGACACGTTCCTTTCCGCGCTTTTTCGCGTGGCCTGCCACGCCGATTCTTTCCTCCACCGAGAAATCGCAAACTGACTTGCATCGCAGTTCGCACGCACGGCATCACGCGCCACAACTTTTCTCTGTTCAGTTCATACACATGCGGCTGGGGTGAACCACGCACCGCGATTCTTCTTGAGAAGTCACCGTCGCGCACCGACCCAGCAAGCTTACACAGGTAGTGGTGGAGCCTTGATAAGGAAAACATGATGCAACGACACGGGTTCTGGGTACAGAGTTGCATTTTCAGATTCTAGAAGCATGACGTTGTTCTCAAATCTGAATAGCCAACAACCAAAAAGACCTGCTTGTTGCTTCCATCCCACTGAACGAAAGCGATCTCCATCGAAGAACAGAAAACACACAACGAATAGCAAGCAGTACAAGTGACGTTTTCACGCTGTTCCTTCTTTCTAGAGAGATCATGCTTCCAGTAGTGGCGTTGTACGTGTATATATATTCTTCCAACATCACCAACCATTGGGGACACATCGCTAGTATCCTTTTGCTAAAAGGCACGTCGAATGGACCCAAGGATATAACAAGTGGATGATCAACTCAGCATTATAAAAAAACAGGCAAAGACCAATGCCATGCCACCAGAGGATAATACGCATCAGCAACACTCATCTCCAGTATAATGGTGCAGTATACACATGGGCTATCTTACAAAAAAGAAGAGAGACCAAGATCGATCACAAAAGATCTACTCTACATCCGCACAGCGACGAGAGCCAACGACAGAGCACGGTACTGAAGAAGAAGATAAATGAGGCCCAGCCGCCCAGGGACACCCCCTAACTAGAATCACATGGAGAGAGGCAAGCTGCCACCGTTCGATGTGCCATTGTAAGTCTTGTTCTCCGACTTCCTCCGCTTCAAGGTGATGGCCCATGTAACGGCTTCCAAGATCAGGGCGATGGCGCCCAGGATGCAGATGGCGATGATGTAGCCGGTCTTCCACTTCTGCGCGACGTTCAAGATGGACATGCCCTTGAAGATGTTGACGATGCCCAGTATGATGATCGTGTAACCCATCGTGTGGTGGTACACGTTCCAGTAGAAGCGGAACTTGTGGTCAGGCTTGGGCCTCACGAAGAGGGCAAAGATCTGAATGGGAAAAAAAAATTATTAGCAGCTCACTAGGTCACTGGTATTGCAGTGTGTAAGTCATTTCCTTGGTGCATGTGCATAGAGGTCCTAATCAAAGACTAAAAATAGAGCATAATGAGGATAATATGTAGTATGTACCTGCAGAGTACCAAGTGCAAATGCTGCGATCCCAATGTTCCTATGAACAGAATAGGTGATTCCCTTGGACAAGTTTCCCAGATGAATTCCAGTTGCCCAGCCAGATACTCCGACAGCATACCCGATCACCTGGCAAGACGCATGAAGATAGAACCATGCGGGATCGGCTGATTTGAATGTCTTGAGGTATCTTGCAAATAGGGCTCCCATGGGCAACAGAAGACCCCAGCTCACAGCATTTAGGACTCCATGAGTCTGCACAAAGAATGAGAGAAATGAGAATGTTTGGTTTTGATAATAATAATAATATATAGGTGCTACTATTTTTTATGGAAACGGAAAACAATACTTTCTTCTCGTACAGCAATACAGCTGTACTAGAGTATACTAGTATGAAATGAAGAAGTCAAAGATTATCTTGTTTGCATAGAATTCAGAATAGCATGTTAGCTGCACATGTTGCTTATTCACACTCTGCTTCCTGTGATAATTGTTGCTGCTTGAATAATTCAACATGCGAAGAACATGGACACCGAGCCAGTAACAGGACCAGTAACAGGAAGTCCAATCCAAGGAGAAGTCCACCAGTGCAGGAAGAAAACTGACGAGGCTAGAAGATTGCAATCCAGATGCATCAAAATTCTAGGTGTATTTCCTAACCGGAAAAAAAATGTAGGCGTACGGATAAGGAAGCGAGGGGCCGCCTTTTGTGTCACACATAAGCATAACACACAGTCAACAAAAGCCGTTCCGCCGCAAGGACCATTTGTACTGACTCCATAGCAGTATAGTAGCTGGTTAAAAGAACAGTCCTAACACGAACCAGGACAAAAGAGTCGAGACTTCCGTAGATTCCTTGGAGCATTTCACATGAGGACACCGGAAGCGTGAAGATTTGATAATGGTGGATTCCCCACGATCTTAGCACTACCTCATCATGCAACAGACTTATTATTTGGTTAATCCTCGTGCCCACTGCAGTAATGCTTAAGATACAGGCAACTCAGATACGAAACAAGGTAAATCGGAGATCTTTTGTTAAAAGGAGAAATAATTCCCAGAAAAATATTAGAGTTTGATTATTAGGACTGAAGGAATGGCTCCTTTTGCCTGTGCACGCTTCCTGTCCTAACAAACTTCATAGTGCGCGTTACTGCAATCTTTTTCTTTTTTCTTTTTTGGATTGAACGTTACTGCAATCTGACACCAACGCATGTATGAATTCTAAAACGAACGGATTGATGTTAAGTAAGCTTCCAAAATCTTGAAAACGAATACTCACATTTTTCTTCCTGAGGAGGCTGCCCCCTCCGCTGGCGGCGGTGGTCGCCCCGGTGACCAGGTTGAGCTTCCCCTTGGCGGCGAGGTTGTCGCCACCAAAGGCGTGGGCCCCGATGGTCCCGCCGGTGACCGGCCCCACCTGCCAGACCTGGTTCACCTCCCCGGTGCCGTTCTGGAGCTTGAGGGTCCCGAACATCCGGATGCGGCCGTCGCCGCCGAGCTCCGCCGCGAGGCCGGTCGCGTCGTAGGCGATCTTCCCCGGGGATCCGAGCGTGTAGCCGGAGATGCTGTAGGTCTGCACGTCGTAGCCGCCGCCGCTGCTCTTGGGCGCGGCGAGGAGCGCCTGCGTGCCGCTCATGCCGTCGCCGGTGGGGTTGAGCCCCCAGGCGACCCACCCGCCGGAGGGCGGCTTGGCCACGAACGCCACCGCCAGCGAGGACGACGCCGCGTCGTAGGTCCAGTGCACGGACGCGCCGAGGCGGGGCAGGTCGCTGCACGCCGTGAACGCGCGGTTGCCCGAGAACTTCTCCGCCGCGCACGCGCCGCCGGACTGCGCGGCGGCGCGCGGCGGCGCCGCCGCCGCCGCCACCGTCGCGAGGAGGACGAGGAGCCGCGCGAGGGACGACATGGCGTTAATTCTTGCGCGCACTCTAGTGCTTCCAAAGCAGCAGGGGGGGAATCTTGGGTGGTGGAATGTGGTGGGGAACGGCGGGCAGGTGCAGAGGCAGAAGGCTTTCGGGGTGCGGACGGGAGCTGGAAGCTGGGTGCGGGGGTGGGAGCCGGAGGCAGGGGACGGGCGCGGTTAATAAGGACGAGGCGGCGAGGACGGTGACACGCGGGAACCTGTGCCATTGGGTGGCATTTGACGCGGTCTCCTCCGTGACGGTGACTCGCGCGACGCCTGCGCGCGTTTGGGAAGTTTTTTTTACGCTGGTCGATAGCTTCGGGTCACCTTCCTAAACCGTAGCTTAAGAGTTAACACTTGTAACATACGTTTCACATTGATGATCCTGATTGGAGTATCCTAAACACACGATGCAGTAGGCACACGGGATTGATGTTTGGTTCGATATATGCCAGACCTTTGCCATATCGAGAGATCTTGTCTTGTCACATTGGCCAATTTGTCAAGTATTTGGTTTGCTACCAGCAATGGTGAGTTTCTTTCTTGCCAAAGATCTGGCAAATCTATGGGTTACCAAATGGCGCGTTGAATGAAATCTGGACACTGCCAAACTTTAATAACAAGGTTTTGTTAGGCACTTTCCAATAGCGTCTCAGTGGTAATTGAAGACACTCGCCAAGCTGACCAAGCGTTTAATTACGCGCGTCAAAGTTGTAACTTGAGCAATGAGGGTAATTAAGCATTTCGGTCCCTTAGCGAAAATGCGGTGGACAGCGCGCATTGGTTCCAAAGCCTCATGTTCGTGGCGTCTGAAAGCATGACCGTATCCAATCCAAAGCATCATCGTCTTTATTATCGTCATCATCAGCAGCATCATCAAGATTCTATATGTATCGACTCCAAACCTGGCAGCCACGTCACGAGTGACATGGGCCACCGCTCACCTTAATTACGCCAGACAGACAGGTGATCAGCATTCAGCAGCACGGCTCGCGGCGGCCGCTCGATCGATCCCACAACACAGGTAGGAGTAACATGCATGCGCCCCCGAATTAAGCCGCACGCAGGCAGGCCCCGTCCTGGTCAACGCTTGCGTTTTAGTAGTACTACTAGTTAAACACCTTTGTTCCCGGTGGGCGCGTGGGCGTGTGGAACGTTGCCAGGCTACTATGCATCGGATACAAGTACTAGTATCCGTTTGGGTCAGAATCTAACCACATGCCGCGCGCGCGGCCCGTGCCGCCGAGCGCGCTTGCATGCATGCTCGGTTGCTCACTGATGATGAAGGCGGCTGCGGTGAACGTTGAACGGAGCCGACAGCTTGGGGAGGGAGGGGAGGCTGGTACCGGTTGGTGAGTCCGCGCGCGCGCCGGCGCGAGCACGGCGGTCGCAGTAGTAACCGTGGCAGCGGAGGACGTACGCTCACGTGGGGCTCGCGATGAGGTAGCGCGGCGCGATTTGACTCGGCACGGGCAACGTTCCGACTTGACTCGTGGTGAGTTAAGGACAGTGTGGGTTGGTGGTGACTTTGGACCGTACCGGCCGCACGCTCAGCGCGTCACCCGTACCCTTGCAAGCGACGGACGGCGGCGCCTCGCGGGCTGGCTGGTTTCCTCATCGGCGGTGGGTTGGTGGTGACTCGGTGTTGTTGGATGGGAGCCCAGCGCCGTTGCCGCCTTGCCTCGGTGGGAGTGGGAGGGTCGAGCTCCATTGTTAGGTCACGTGGTTTGGAAAATCTCGCGCCGTGTGACGAGGGCGAGGTTGATTTGGATATGCGCCGGAAATCGGAACCCTCGATCGTACGGCTGTTCGGACCGGGACCGATCCGTCGTACCTCGGCAGTTCAACTGGCATGACGCCACCAAAGTGAACTTGTGAGGGACGGCGAGTGCGTCGTGCGTATGAACGTTCAACGGCTCCGAAAGTCACAGACTCGCAGAGCGTGGTTGAACGCTTAATCCGGTGGTTGCCGCTACTTTGATTTCACAAGTTTCCGAAGCGAAGGCTTTGCCGTTCGATCTGACGGAGACCGCCGGTCCGGTCTCAGTCAGTCAGTCGTCACCGCTGCAGAGTGCAGACCACGAATGGACGGGCGCGTAGGCCACTGGCCGGATGGCGGCATTCATGTCCGTTCCCGCTCTCTGCTGGTCCGCGCGGGTGAGCTCGGTTCTCCCTGGTTTCGTGCTGCATGCGTAGCAGAGGGGCTTGTGTTGTGTGCCTGTGTGGGTAACGCGTGTAAGACGAGTGTTCCAAACGCATGCGTGTACCTCTCTGATGCCGCCTTTTGGAAAAGTGAGGTGGAAATGGAGTCCTAGTTAACGTGCGCGCCTGTCAATAAGCGCGTAGGCATGGCATGGTATGGACGGGACGGATGTGGTCATATCATATCACCGCCAAAAGGTTTAAGAAAAGGCGATCGTCCATGCTTCTTTGGATACGGAACTTACTAGAGTACAAGTAGTAGCGGTTACTGCACGGCGTGCAGACCACACACATCAGAGCGCACCTCAGTCGACTCGCGCTTCGGACGGTGGCAAACTTTGCGTCCGGGTTCATACCATCGGCCAGTCCGGCCCGTCTCGTCTCCCCCCGCGCCGCGCGAGTCGCCGATTTCACATCCGCCGCGCAGCCTTTTTTTCCCTATGACGACGCGGGTTCCCCCGTCCCATTCGACGGGACTGCAAGCTCGTCCCCCTCGACGACCGCGACGAGACAGACAGGACGAGATCGACGGATGTGCACTGTTCGTGCACCGCGGCGCGGGGTAAGAGGGAAACCACCGGAGCGAAAGCGACGGCCGACGGGATGGGGAAGCGATCGAGCGGGACGCTGGTGTTTGGAGCGTGGCGGCGATTCCATGCGGGGATGCGGACGGGAGGCCAAAAGCGACGGCGGTTCACTCCGGTCGTGCGCGCGACAGGGACGGGTGTCCCTGGCCCTGACGCCAGCGTGACGGCCGGATTACGTACCCCGCACCCGAGCCCCACACCCGTGCAGATCGAGAGCAACGGCTACCTGCAGGCCCCGGTAGCGTCCCCGTCCATGCCGTCACGGGACACGGAGTATTTTCATACCTGCCAAGTACCCCGCTTCGTCACCATTCAACAACTTTTTTTTCTTTTTTGCGGTGACTAAAAGAGCTGATCGCAACCCACTGCGCACGCCTGCCCGCCACAACAAAATCACCTTTGAGAGCAGTTTATTTATTGGAACGCCGTGGTCAAGGATCGCGAGCAAAATTAACCCACGTGCGCGCGCTGCTAGCAAAATCAAACAGAGTAACTCCGCCAAATCAATTGCCAGTTAATCACGCAGTTAATGGAGCAAATTAATCAACGCCATTATAATCAGGTTACTACTCCGATCAGCAAGCATGAAACCCCGTCGTTGACAGGCAGCCCGTACCGGAAACGTGTACTGCCGGCCGCCGAGAGTGCCGCGTGTCGTACGTCCGTGCGCGCGCACCAGACAAATCCCCCAAAAATGGACGTCTCACGAAGAAGTTTGCAGCGGAAATCCTCGCCCACTGACACCAACACCTGAAGCTAGTACAGTACTCTGCTCGTTAAGTACTCTCAGAGTACTATTTTAGCTGCTATATTCGAGTCGCCGCTGATCGTGTCGGGACTCGGCGGCCGCAGTCGCGCGTACTCTGCTCGTTTCTTTGGTCCTCCATTTCCCGCCAAGGAAGGGTGACTAGTTGAGTAGCGGCATTGGACATTTGGATGTTCCTGTGGAAATGTTTTTAGTCCAGTTCATCTGGATCGGGAAAGAAAAGTTTGGTCCACAAAATTTATGAGCTTGGAAGGCCGCCCGTGAAATTCTGCGGCGTTCAATGAACGTCGACAAGTTACCACTACAGAAGCATGTTCCAACTCACAGTCGCGATCGCGCAAGATTCGCGCACCAAAGAACGCTGCCCCCTCACGATCCGGTTTGTCCTCCCTCGCGATCCGGTTTGTCGTCAGGTATTGCTCGATCGTACTGTAAGTTTGTTCAGAGTCCAATCTGACCCAATATGAAACATTTTGCTAGTACTCGTTACTACTACAAGGAAGCATCAGGTCATTATAGTTAGCTCTAGCTGCGCGTTTGGATCGATCGATAAGCTGCAGATCGTGAGAATCCGCGTAGACGTCGCTAGTGTTGAAAATACTCCGTGTGCCAGTGGCCAGATCGAACCATGCTTGAGGCCTGCCGTCGATGGCGATGCAGAAAGCAAAGGAACAAAACTGGGCAGGGGCGTCGTCACAGCTTCACATACACGGTCAGCAAAGGACAAAAGTGGACGTGCTTGATCTAATTGGCTCAGAAGATCTGGGAATTAAGTCAAGTGTCAACTAAGGCGTACGTACGTCACAGTAGAAGTTTTTTGACTGAGAAAAGTGGGTATGGTTGCCGCGAAAGTCGGGTTCACAAAAGCTTTTTCTTCCGATCAATGCGGGAGACAAAATTTCAGCTTTGGAGGTTGGAGGTTCGGACTCCTACCCTTCAACCACGCTCAATTGACCGAGCAGGCTGCAACCCAACGCGTATACAGCCCGCAAAATGAAGTTGGTCCATTACCATTATCCTGCAGTTTTTTTTTTCTTTGGGCGTTCTTTCTGTATTGAAAGAATCGGCAGGCAGCAAAGTGAGGTCCCATCAAATGCCACTTCATATTGAAGCTGAAAGTTTGTAGAAATCACGCCGTTGCACACCTAAGAACCCAGCTGGTTAGCAGCACAGAGAAATGTGAACTTTCAGAACCTCAACTAATGTGAAACCTAACCACCCAACAAGATGGGGACACTTTGATCTGGAAACGACTAGCTATAGATTGTACCTGAAAGCATGCATCGGTGTTCGAACAACTTTTCATCTACTTTCTTTGGGCGACAAGAAACGCCAGTGAGACAAAATGTACCAATTCATTTGAATCAAGTTCTTTGAGAAGCCAGCTTACATCTACCCCAAGATAGACCAACCTACACTGAGATAATGGCGGGTACGAAGATGTTTTCAATTTACACTCTAAGCACATCAGCATACAGCTACACAACAGACAGAAAATGTTGAAACGATGATACTAGGCCTGCATAGTCGTTACCTAATCTGTACATAATCCCCCATGCTTTAAGCACCACTTGAGATGACAACGAACAAAGATGGAATAAAACATTGCCGAGCCGGCACGACCAGGACCAAAAGCGTTCAGGCCATCACATGCATGCATGACCTACATCTCGGTCATTGAGTTGCTTCTACACAATGTCCTCGTAGTACTTAAGGTACACATTGCTAATGACAGGGATCTCTGAACTTTCCTGTATTAGAACATGTCCAATCGTGCTTGTTTTGGCTCTTCCTGTCATATGCAGATTACCTTAACCAATTTTGCAGTAATCAAATGCAGCCTGCCACATTTCCCAATTCCGGATGCCTTGGCTTGCCGAGATTTCTAGTGTTACTCTGATCTGACCGCCGAGCTAGCCATTTGGCAGCAAGTGCAGCTAGTCGCATGGATCATCACGGGAATATGTTAAGTACTCCAGACATATTACTCCAAATGTGCAGCTAGTCATATAATTTTTTTTGTTCCGTTGCCTAATCTATCTTGATGTATTCGGGCGCTGCAATTTGCACGGGGCACGATGATAACGTGATCGCTCACGCAGATTCACAAGCGAATCGAGACAAAAGGGCGTGTGAGGTTCAGACGATGAAAGCGCTAAAAAATTCAGATGACCGTCTGAAACGGATCCAAAATATCTGAATACGTTCGCTTAGTGAAGATAGCAAAAGGGCGTGTTAACTCGGTAAGGAGTTGCTCCCCATATGTTTTGCCATAGTTCAATCAGGTGGCGTTCGGATCCCCCTCTAAAACACCCTCTAAAGTTTATACCCCTCTAAAGTAAAAAGAATCTTACTATTTAGGGGTACTAAATAAGATTTAATTACAAAACCTTTCTGCAGACGGGCGTTATTTTTCGAGACGAATCTAACGAGCCTAATTAATCAATGTTTTGACACAGTGATGCTACAGTAACCATCGTCTAATCGCCACTTAATTACCCTCATTACGTTCGTCTCGCGAAATAGAGGAGGGGTCCTGGACTTAGTTTTGTAATTTGACTTTGTTTAGTACACATAAATCGTGCCGGTATTTTTGATGTGACTGCTACAGCACCCTCTAAAGTGATCCAAACGGGGCCTCAAATGATCTCTGCACCCACGTTCTGTGACATGTGAGGTCAATCGTATCACATTCAGACGATGACAGTTACGACACGTTGATCCGATTTAGAAGAACTGTAGCATCTGACATTTTGTCAATGAATCAGGATATTATCCTGTAACTGCATCACCAAACGGTCACCCCCTGCGTCATCCATCGACCATCGATCGTGATTCCCGGGGGTCAATCTTCAACGCCCGTTTCGCCATGCATCTATGGCGGTGTGCAGTGCCAGAGCATGCATCGATTCTCGGGCCCATGATATCCAAAACGACCGAGACTCGGTCAGTAGTGGCGACTTCATAATTCACAATTGGAATATTTTTTGTTAGTATTTTATTTCAGAGCAATGTGTGAGGTTGCAAACTTGCAATGCAGACACCGGTCACCGAGTCTGAAGAAAGAGGGTGCAGATGAGTTATCTCACCTGTTCGGCGGTCAGCTATGACGCTAGAAACCGAGAATGGCAAGGATCGACAGAGTAACGAGCACTTCAGCTCGTCAGTGTTCATGTTTTCAAACCAAAAGGAGTTCAAGTGTTCTCACTTCGAAAAGATTAACCGGGTAGTGGCTAGTGACTCATCTAAAAATTTGAGCCCGAGTTATAAGGGTGTGTTCTTGGTTTTCTTGGTTTTCTCCCACCCCTGCCGTTGGGATCACGCGTCAACTTTCCACATGGACCGCAAGTTAACATCGAGATAGAAAATTTTGGTTAGATTCCAAAGGTGTGTGGACCGGGGCATGGACCATTCGCTCGTTCCTGTGCCAGACTTGCTAGCTTAGCATGCGGAGGAGCAGTGAGTGGTAAGGCTCCTAACGCTGTTAGATCATGTGCATGGCCTCTTTCCAGCCCGTCGTCAACCACCGCAAATCTTAACACCGCCAAACCACATGCGTTGTGGCCTCGTTTCGTCACGTGCAACCGTGGCCGCGACTGCGTGGCGCGTCGCGCATGGAGGCACCGTAGATTGAACAGCTCATTTCGTGGTTACCACACGCAAAGCACGGAAAACTATTCATTTCCCAAGCAAGGCCGCTGCCAAACTTCAGTCACTATAAAATCCTCCTCACCCCTTGCTCACACTCGAAGCAGCTCCCAGAACGCCAGCCCGAACACTGAACTGAGTGAGCAGCAGCCGACTCGACCAGACCCACACCCCATGGCCTCCGCAATGCGCCCCCAGCTCGCCGCGCTGCTCGTCCTCCTCGTGGCCTCGCCGGCGGCGACGCGGCTGGCGTCGGCTGCGGGCGCGTGCGCGGGCGAGATGTTCCCGGCGGGGCGGACGTACGCGACGTGCGAGGACCTCCCGAGTCTGGGCGCGTCGCTGCACTGGACCTACGACGCGGCCACGAGCTCGCTGTCGGTGGCGTTCGTGGCGGCGCCGGCGGGGACCGGCGGGTGGGTGGCGTGGGCGCTGAACCCGACCTCCGACGGCATGGCCGGCGCGCAGGCGCTGGTGGCGCTCAAGGGCTCCGGCTCCGCCGCGCCCGCCGTCAAGACGTACAACATCACCGGCTACGTGCCGCTCGGCGCCAAGTCCACGCCCATCGCGTTCCCGGCCACCGACCTCGCCGCCGACAACAGCGGCAGCAAGATCCGGATGTACGGCAAGCTGAAGCTGCCCGCCGGCATGAAGGAGGTGAACCAGGTGTGGCAGGTCGGGTCCTCCGTCACCGGCGGCGCGCCCGACAAGCACGCGTTCGGGGCCGACAACCTCGCCGCCAAGAGCAAGCTCGTGCTCGCCGGCAAAGCTTCCGCCGCGGCGCCATCCATAGCGCCCGAGGCCGGCGGCCCGGCCGCCAGCTCCGTCGGCAGCGGCAGCGACAGCGGCGCGGCGTCGTCCCTGTCGCCGTCCGCCCCCGCGAAGTCCCCGTCCGCGGCGGTGGCCACGGCCGGCGTGTCGGCGCCGGCACTCCTTGTCCTGGCACTGGTGGGTCTCTTGGCGACGGTATGATGACGAGTGACGACGACGATGATGGTTGCTCGACACTATCATCAGTCATCACGGAAGGTGGCGGCGGTGGGCTAGTTCATCACGAGGAAAACATCATGCTTAGTAGTATTTTTTTGTCCATTTTTCTTGCGCTTTTCTTTCTTCCGGGTTCTTGAATAATATTGTTGGTGTAGCCGTTGAGCCAGTGTTAGGTAGAACAGTGATTCTTAACTACTGCAGTCGACATGTCATTGATTCCATCACATGGCCTCATTTCTTGTTACAGTGCTCTGTTTTTGAATCTTCCTGCTTGGCAGCAGCGCGGCACCAGCGTTTGGTCCACTGCCTTATCTCTAATCTGAAATTAACTACGGTCTGCACAGATCTCCGACCCAGCATCTTGCCATCCCCGTGCGACGGCAATAGCAGCCCAGCCGGCGAGTCGATCGGCGACGCGTGAGTGCACATCGTTCCAGGCTTACGGATGAGGGAGAGTGTTTTACGGTGTTTACAGGTCAAAAAACTACGAGCCATCTGAAGTTCTGAACGTAGATTACTTGCTACTTAAAGCAGCTTTGCTCCGTTCAAAAAAATAAAATAAAGCAGCTTTGCTGCACAGCTGGCGGTGTTCCTTACCGTCGTTGCACGTACTATGATGAGTGTGCAGTGCACGCATCCGTGGGCCGGAAGGTCCGGAACTATGTTGATTGGCTTGCACACTCTGTTCCGCTCCCATTTCGGCATGATGACTGTATACTCTGTTCAACAGGATGAGCTTGTGAATTGAGGCCATGATAATGGAGTATCAACGCACGCTCATCATTCACTCGAAAAAGATAATGAGAGCAAAGAACAACATTACAGCGTCCACGCAAAAAAAAAAAAAACAACAACAACATTACAGCGTACCAGTTATCATAGCGCCAGCGGCCAGCTCTTATCCATACATGATACTACATCACATACACCAGAAAATGGTGTTGATCATGGTAAAGCCCCAGAGAAACGGCAGCTCGCCGCCGAACGTACGTCGCCGGTTGGCTCCGGGGTGGTTGGTGGCGGTCGTGATGATTGATTTCGCTCTACTGGACCCTGCTTGCGAGTCCTGAGTCCCAGACGAGTCACGGAGCAGAGGCAGCAACGCGTGGGCATCTCGGGTTCTAAGCTATGCCAGAGGCACATGGATCGTCCTCGTTGCCGGTGTTCGTGGTGGAAATGTCTGGGTCACTGGGTGCGAACGCGGAGGGCGACCTCGTCCACGTCCTGCACCCACATGCCGCCGCTGCGCGTGTCGGCGTCCTCGTCGCCGTCTTCGTCGTCGCCGGGCCCAAGCATGAGGACTCATGAGTGCTGCGTGCCAGCAGGTTCGCTCGAACTTTGGTCTGTTAAACAAAATTGACTGTAATCTTACACGGTTCCACCATCTCAAGCTGGGCGGTGTCACAGTTTTTACAAACAGCTGGATTCGGCGGTCACTAGTCGTCGGAGGAGATATATCATCTCTCTAGATGAGAATGATGTGGAGGATCGACAAGTCGTAACCATTTAAGACGATGGATTGGCAACTCGTCCGACGACGGCACGCCGGTAGCGCCAGATGCGCGTATTGTTTGTAGGGAATTGTTTTCTGCAAGAACAACCCTTGCAGAATCATTATGAACGAGTGAGCTTACAATCAGTGTTCATAGCAACCACAGGGTTTTTTGTCCGAGTTTATTTTTGATTTTACAAATTCACACATTCGCAAAGCTCACGCCTGGTAGGAAATTGACACCCACTACTGCAGAAATGGAATCTGTTTTTGGGCCGGAGGTGAGTTTAAGCTCATTCAATGGAGAACGCATTCGGCCCATACAAAGGGTGCCCATTTCGAGTGTATCCAGCTCAGTTACGCAGTCGGCCGAACCGGGGAAAAAAGGCCCCTTCCTAGCAGATCCTGCCTGATAACACAGATCGACCCTTTTTCTCCGTCCCCACTTCGGGCTGGATGGCTTTATTGGGCCATAACATTCTGACCATACCGAGGCCCAGTTACCGACACTCACAAAAAACCTGATCCGGACGTCCAAATACAGCTGCGGCAATCGCAGCCGTCCACTCGATCGCCTCCTCTCTCTAGGGTTTTAGCCGTATAAGAGCCCCATCTCCATCCCCCGAACCCTGCCTCCGCCGCCTCCCTCCGCTTCTCCTCCTCCCTTCCTCCCCTCTCGGTGCGCTCCGACCCGAAGGTGACAGCTCGCCGGCAAACTCTTGGCCGTTTCGATTTCTTGCTTCTTATATCGTCGATCTGGTCTCACGTTTGCTTGTTGCTGTTGTCTTTTCGGTGATTGCTGGTGCAGAGATGGCGGTGCCGCTGCTGACGCAGAAGATCGTGAAGAAGCGGGTCAAGCAGTTCAAGAGGCCTCACCATGACCGCTACATCTGCCTCAAGGTAGCAATCTTTTCCCTCTTCCGTTCTGTGAAATGGAATCACTGGAGTTCTGCCTCTGCCGCGCTTTTGGTGGTCGGATCTGTGTTTATTGGAGGTCGAAGTCCCTAGGGCTGTGATGTTCTTGAGTCGCCTCGGTAGCAGCTTACTCCTTGCGGTTCTGTTAGCTAGCTGATAGATCGATGCGACCGAATTGTTTTTGATAGATTAACCATTGCAATACTGTTATGTGATGAAGCTCAGATTATGTAAGTTGGTGAAGTAGTGTCATAATTGTATACGCCGGCGCACTTTTTACTGGCTGGGGTTAGGTTAGCGTTGTCACTCGGGTGCTTTTGGGAGTTGCAATCAGTTTTGCTCATATGGGTGCCTTCTGTCATTCTTGAACGCCAGGGTAGGGAGCAGTGTATTGCTGTAGATGTTCACTCTTGTCTGGAGCCTTGTTCCTAGGCTCTTAAAATTGCTGACTCTTTGATTAGTGCTATCAGTCGTGGATAAAATTGACCGTGTGTGCATCATGGCTGCATGGCTCTTCTGAGAGTGTTGTAGTTATGCTATTTTTTTCCTTCTACAAAGTGATCTTTTTGCCAACTCATACTGACTGCAATTTGTTATCCATGCTTTTAAGCACCATTAAAAGCAACCTTGTACTTGATAGATGTTTTATTTTTCATGTGGTAATATTATTACAAGTGTAAGGAAGCAAATGTAGGTAACACTGTGTTCTGTCCATGTTAGTACCCTTTTCAAATATGATGTTCTTCTGTGTCAGTTGGAAGTAGTGAAGCTTGTCTGTTGCTGCAAAGTATTCTGGAGTTTGAACTTACTCAAACAGCCATTGTGACCATTATATGCTTATCAGCTTACAAACCAACCTAATGCTGTATTGCTTTGCTTTCTATTGCTAGTATATTGCTGCATTTGCATCCACTCCTGGTAATCTGACTGCATTTGAAATATTCTGTTTAGCATGCTTGCATGGACTAATAGCCCTTTTATTGATTGCAGCCAAGCTGGCGCAGGCCAAAGGGTATTGACTCCCGTGTGAGGAGGAAGTTCAAGGGATGCACCTTGATGCCCAACATTGGATACGGCTCTGACAAGAAGACCAGGCACTACCTTCCCAACAAGTTCAAGAAGTTTGTGGTGCACAACGTCTCCGAGCTGGAGCTGCTCATGATGCACAACAGGTATGAACTAGCCAAAGCTGTTTGCTGCTGATATCTTAACTTGCACGTTGAGGTCTTTACTGATGCAATGTGCCCTTCCCCTTCCTCACACAGGACCTACTGCGCTGAGATCGCCCACAATGTCTCCACCAAGAAGCGCAAGGACATCGTTGAGCGCGCCGCACAGCTTGACATCGTGGTCACCAACAAGCTCGCCAGGCTCCGCAGTCAGGAGGACGAGTAGGCTGTTTGTTCGTCAGTACTATGTGTGGATCTGGACCTTTCCGGGTTGTAGGAAACTACTCTTTTTTCTGTCGTGTTGCAATCGAGGATGTTATGCCGACTTTTTTGCTACCTGTAGTGACTCTAATGTGGCAAGTTCAACTGTTACTGCATATCTATCAAAAATTTTCTGTATTACCAATTTGGAATGGTTTCACTGGTTGAATGGTGTAGCAGTGTCCCGCGTGCATCTGGTATGGTTTGTGCAGCGAGCACAGCTGACTTTGTGCAGTGCATTACTCGCTTCGAATTGCAGAGTACTCTGTTCTGATTTCCATGTTTCAGCCCATCTGGTATGGTTTTACCGGCTGAATGGTGTACCAGACTTTATGGCCTTATATTTGTTTTATTGATAATGTCAGCTGTGCTTGCTCACTAGGCATGTCGTAGACTACTTCGTTCCCGTTCTGTTGTCATTTTCGCCAACCCGTTCTACAAGATAGCAATATAGCATTAAGCCAGTTATTTCATCTTGTAGATGCTGAATGTCTTGGCGGAGAGGCCTTTCGGGTTTTCAGCAACTGCTGAAGTTCAGGGCCAGGATCATAGTCCGTGTTGATCCAAGACTTACAGCCCAGCTGGAAGTGAGGCACTGAGGCAGCAACTGCTGAATTTCTGGATCATAGTCCGTGTTGATCCAAGACTTGCGGCCCAGCTGGAAGTGAGGCACTGAGGCAGCAACTGCTGAATTTCTGGCCCAGCGTTTCCCTAATTTGGAGTTAGGAGGGCTCACTTGCGATCCAGCCTTATGGCTCAACTGGACATTTGGCAGAAGGTTGCTGCTGATGCTCCAAAAAAAAAAAAAAAAAAGCAGGTTGCTGCTGCCTGCTGAGATGTCTCCAACGGGAGACCCATTGAGCCACTTAAACACAAAATGGGTATCAAAGGTAGGAAAACTGTCTCTAACGAGAGACCCAATCGATCGACGCATTCTTGGAGCCGATGGGCTGGCGACGGAGAAATGCTCCCCGCAAGACGCGACCCACGCGTGGCGTCCTCCAACCGTTCTTTCGAGTCGTCGTCCCCCGCTCGCAATCCAGCGCCGCCGCCGTCATCGGCCCCGCCCTCGCTGCAGCCCTCCGTGCCGGAGCCACCCTCCGCCCTCCGCGCCCTCCGGCAGAGGGACTGGAGCGAGACGGGCAGCAACAGGGACCGGAGGAAAGGGCGGAGGCTGGCGAAGGGGAGCTCATCGTCAGCGGCGTCCGTGGCGAAGGGGTGCTTCTTCCTGCACGAGACAGAGGCGGCGAGGTGCGAGGAGAGCTCGGAGATGGCCTCCATGGCGTACATCGCGCAGGGACACGGCGCCGCCGTCGACGAGCTCCAGGTCGTCCTCCCTGGGAGCGCGGTCGATGGCTCGGGGAGCGGATGGCGCCGGCGAAGTCGAGGGCATCACTCGTGGCCGCCGCGACGGCCCGCTGCCGCGACGGCACAAGAACTCGCCTTCTTCCTCGACGGCCCCGTCTCCCCCTCCTCCTCTTCCTCGGATCCGACGCCATGGCGCGGCCCCTCCCCTTCCTCGACGGCCGCCTGCTCGCTCCCTCGGATCCCCTCCTCCGCGAGCCCCGACGCGGCCCCTCCCCTTCCTCCGGCACGGCGAGAGGACATCGGGTGCACGGCGAGAGGAGGTGCGAGGCGGAGGGAGAGGAGGCGAGACGCGGCGACGGCGGCTTGCGGAGGCGGGATGTGGTGACGGCGGCTTGCGGAGGCGGGATGTGGTGACGGCGGGCGAGAGCAGAAGGGGCGGGGTGTGGTGACGGCGACGGCGCGGCGCGGTGGCGACGGGACGTGGCAATGGCGGCTTGCGGAGGCGGGGCACCGCGACGGCGGGCGGGAGCGGGAGCGGAGCGCGGTGATGGCGACGGCGGAGCGGGAGCGAGGCCGGGCGGCGCGAGGCGAGGCGACGACGCAGTTTAGGACATCCGTTGAAGATTGATGATTTTAGGTGTTGTGTTTCAGAGTAGTTGGACACCCATTTGGTGTTTTGGGTCTCCAAATTGGGTCATGCCCGTTGGAGATAGTCTGAGCCAGCCAGCTCTGCGGCTCAGGTCCCTGCCTGCAGCCGGCCTCTCGCCGTGTCCGGCCACCGGCTTCTCGTTCACCGTTTCCTGTAGGCTCACGGGTCACTGCCACTGTTCCACGGAAAAAAGAATCCTCGTCGGTTGCAGGTCAGGTCGACATGCCTTTTTTCTTACCAAGAAGCGTTTCACGGCTGCTACTGGGTACACTTGTAAAGCCACAGCATCGCTCGTATCATCGGCAGGTCTTGCACGGTGCCGCGCGCACCAAGTATCTCAGCTCCTCCTCCCCTTTGTTCGCTGCGCTCTAACTTTTCTAACCGCAAAGTGTCTTCACTGTTTCAGGGTTCCAAGCTTCGCTTCAAAGCTCTGATGTGCCCAGGCCGAGCACCTCAACTACTTGTGCTCCTGCAAAGCACAACCAGACGATGATGATGATGATGCGCAATAGCCTAACACTGCTGTTCTTGATGGACTTTACCGGTAGCTTCGTACCTTTTCTGCTTTGTGCAACTAATAGTGCGTCAGTAGTCTGTTGAATTTTGATTTTTACATTCATGATATCGTTTTAGAAAAAGGAAAAAAAATATTAACACAGTGATTATATGACAAGGGTGTAAATTGATCTTAAAAAAGTTGTTCTTAATATGTGCTTTTACTTTCTGCCGGATCATCAGGCCTTCATGGACTCGGCTTCGATGCACAAAATTTATCGAAACAGAATAAAATCGATTAGTTAGAAAAAAAAATCCGATCATTGATCTTAAATATTATGTGACTCTTTTCCCTAAAAAAAATATTATGTGACTCTACGCAGCACTTTGCCTCATTCCACTCGCCGAGGTTGGCAACTCCGTGTAACGAACTCACAGCCTCAATTTCGTTTTGAACAATGCACAACATCAGTTTACCTGGATTGTGTTCCGATCATCCTAATGCACATGTGGCTGCCTAGCCTACTAATTCATCTAGTAAGATATTTAAAACAAGACACCATCATTCGCCGCAGTAACTTTCTACTTTGCACGTAGGCAGCACTTACTCCGCTTTACTCGGCGTCTTCCTCTTTCAGCTTTCCTGGACTAGGACGTTGACATGGGCGCGGCAAATTCATGTCGCCTCGGCGCTAGCTGTTGATGAGAGACGAGCGATCGATCGAGATGGCAGAGAGAGAAGCCAAAGTCAAAAGCAGAATCGATCGGAGCCTATCGCCGGTCCCGTGCCACGGCACGTTCCTCGCAATTGCCCTAAAAAACACAGGGCCGTCACTGTGCTTCACATAACGCATTCACGTCGGCCTGCCAGGAACTAACGGTACAGCACGAGAGAAGGCAAACCTACTGCTGGCCTCATCAACAGTTTTGCTGCCGACCAGAGGCCAAACAGGCGAGGTTTCTATCCCCTGCAAATGGATGGATCTATGCTAACCACTCATAGAATTAATGTCATTTGAGAATACTGTCATAGGATTAAGCTGCATCGCGTATGTCTAGAAGGCATCAGACAGCTAATTTGTATGGTGTTTTATGGAAAAATAGTGGCCTAGTCCATGAGCCCGACAGGAGAACCGGGAAGTAAAGCCGAGAAGGTTAGAAATGGCAGCAATCATTGACCCCAGCAAGGGAATATGTATGAGGCAAGCCCTGCCTATTCTATGTTCAGATCCACCAAACTTTATGCTCGAAGTTCAGATCCAACAACTATACAAAACAAACGCCAAAGCTAGACGAACACGGCCATTGGAGACCCCCTGATGAGTTCGCACGACGTGGCGACGCCGTGGCATTCTGTTAGTAAACTGACAGGACTGAAACATCACTTGGCATGCATGTAGGATGGGTTCGGGCTGGGTTCCCATTGCTGTGTTGCTGCACCAAAACTCACTTGAAAATTCGAAGTTCTTGGATGGACGCCCATGGATTCCCCTTTCCTGCTCAAATGATTGAGCTTGATGAGGAAGATGAGTTAAATAACCATTGGCCAACCTTTTCTCCATAGCTTTCTTGAATAAACAAGTACATTTGCTTGTACTAAAGCAACCCTTAATAGAGGTCCTAGTACCACCACCTAATCTACTATTTATTGCTATATATTCCAAGAAGATCCGTCACTTGGTACACTTGGTTAATACTGTCCCGGTGAATGATTAAGAGAGAGTCCCTTGAGCGATTTATGGTCAAGAACCGTGTGCCGTTCACTTCACCTACTACTCGTCGTCCAGCTTCTGGACGGGTAGTTTCTGAGAAGAAGACAGCCCCCAAGCAATGCAAATGCCAAACAGGCTTGATTTCGGCAGTAGCAGCTGGCATCGCAGGCTGCAAGCTCAGCTGGTAGAAATTTTGGGGCATGGTTGTACATCACGTTCCTTGACCAGGCGACGACATGTTTTCAAGGTTTGTACTGTAGCCAAATCGATTACGAGTTTGAGATTTTCTTGAAAACAGCCGAGCTCTCGGGTTTTTCCAGATGGTAATAAACATTTGTGAATTTCAGAGTTAAAAATTGCAAGTAAGGACTGTTACAGTTGAGAGTTGTTTAACGTCGTCGTGATGCATGTGACCGTGCAGGGTTCCCGAGGCAAGACTAGAATAAATGGGGAGATTAATTGGAGATACGGCCAGGGATTAGCTAGAATAATGTGAGGTACGATTAGAAACCGTTGATTGGCTTAGCTGCCAGATTATTCTACTGTCAGTCCATTTGTTTATTTCTGTCTCTTCTCTGCTTCCGTTGACAAAGAGAATGTATATGTGATGCCTTGAGGGGCAAATATTCAAATGTACGCCACTTGTGTGGTGTCAAATTCGTGTTGGTTCGGCGTCTGCAACATTTACAGCTAAACTTTGTTTGAACGCGCCGTTCTGATAATTTTATCGGAGAAAAAATATCCTAAATATAATATCAATTCGTATCTGTCTGAGTAAGAATATCCTAAACATATTGCAGGTCTGAGGTTACAATTTACAGGAGTAGTTTTGAAGTCGAAGGAATTGTACCATCGATAGCTGTGTGAAGTACATTCATGGCAAGTTGGTGACGCAGCATTCTGTCTTTGCAAATTTAGCTTGCTTGCATTGAAGCTCCATGGATGAATTTAGCTTGTATGTTAGCTCATGGAACTAGTGGCATCGATGAAGCAAAGTATGGGCCCGGTTTGCCTTCTATTCCCGTTATGGAAGTAATCTCGGCAGCTCTCTGAATCTGAACATCATGCATGCACGAGAGTGTCGGTCTCTTCAATGGGAAGATGGAACCGGAAATGGCGATGAAAGGTTAGGCAGGCTGAATTATCCCACGAGGATAATCTCCTGTAGGATGGGGGGCATGTCCTTCGGAAGTAATCTCAAATTCTGTTTTGGTGCAAGCAAAGTAGGCAATAGGTCTCAAGAACCCATCCATTTTTCTCTTGTTGTGAAGTCGTACTTTGAGCAGCAGCTATTGCCTGGTGCCGATTAGCATTCATAAATGTCTCTTGGCTATTACCTATCGCTATGTATGCTTATAATTTGGCATACCATAGCTATCGGTCTACATACTTCTACATTTTCGTCTGGAAATTGCAACCAAAGCATCATAAAGAAAGAAAAACAGGAGAAGTTCGGTAGTATATGCTGTAGATTTAGGCATAACAGTTTTTATGCACTTTTGGCTCATTGGATGCGTACAACTACAAGCTGCAATATGGATTTCCTGGATAAGGTGTCAATCCCCCAGGTCCAGTAAAATACCTTCGTTCTTTTTGCGGGCAATCTGTTTCTTTTTTTAGACAAAGAGAGTAAAGTACCTTTGTGTCACACAAAGCCTCACCCATTTTCACTTCCTCTGCTCGTGTCAGTGTCTCCTCGTTCACATACTATTAAATCTTACTATGGCCCCGTTCGGTTCCCCCTATAAAACACCCTCTAAAGTTTATACCCCTCTAAAGTAAAAAAGAATCTTACTATTTAGGGGTACTAAATAAAATTTAATTGCAAAACCTTTCTGCAGACGGGCGTTATTTTTCGAGACGAATCTAACGAGCCTAATTAATCAATGTTTTGACACAGTGATGCTACAGTGACCATCGTCTAATCGCCGCTTAATTACCCTCATTACGTTCGTCTCGCGAAATAGAGGGGGGGTCCTGGACTTAGTTTTGTAATTTGACTTTGTTTAGTACACATAAATCGTGCCGGCATCTTTGATGTGACTGCTACAGCACCCTCTAAAGTGATCCAAACGCACCCTTATGTTGTTTTCGCAAAAAGGAAAAAAAAATAAATGTCGCCCGTCACGAAGGCGTGAAAAGCACAGGCTATGACTAGCCGTTGTTGATGATGATATGGAGCAAGAGCGGAAGAAAGAGGATATATGAGCGTGACTGGCACCCTTTTTTCCTTCTTTTATTCCTACTCCATACAAAAATAAAAGACGTTATGACAATCAAGTTTGCCATGCTGCTAGCTCAATCCTCCGGTCATGTATGCCGGAGATAACGATGTACTGTAAGAGCTTACCAATAAGTAGTAGATTGTCATCGAACTGAGAAGCAAGTGTTTGCCTCACACCACATCTTTTCCTGTTTAAATTTCACAGGAGGACATGTATTTTGACAAAACTATCACAAATCTTCAAATTTTAAGCTGAATTTATCATGAAACTACAGAGTTTAGAGATGTACATCAAGTGGGTGCCAATCGTCAGTTCAAAGAACAGCATATATAGAGTATATAGTTTTGTGATAAATTCAATGTAAAACATGTAGTTTTATGAAGTGTTTAAAAATATATAGTTATGCTAGTTTTGTCATAGTACATATATTTTTTTGCAAAATTTACTCTTATCTTTTTTCATGCGAATTATTATATGTGGGTTTCTCAAAATTCAGAGCACCAAACTTGAATAGGGCTGTTTTCAGATAAAAATCCACCGTGTCAGTTAAAGCTGTTGATCTCACGCCTGCTGCTGAGCCGGCGGGGAAGGAGCTTAAAAGGGAGGCAGTGGCGCAGCCTGAAAAGGCATCCCTCTACCATCCCAAACCGAAAAGCTTCCACTTCCAGCTGCTGCGGGGCATCACCAGTTTCACCACCACCACTTTGACCTCCAGCCCATAGCCCAATCCCCCAAGCATCCATCCTCTCGCGTCCTCCTCCCAAGGCCGCTCCTATAAAATCTCCTCCTCTGCTCCCGATTCGCCACCTAAAGAAGGCACCTTCCCCAAATCCGCCACCAAGAACGGGCGCTTCTCGGACGGCGTGCTCGTCAAGTGCTGCTCAATTTTCTTGCGGTCGCGATGGAGAGCAGGGCTGCCGGCGGGGGCGACTACATTGCCAGCTTGCTGAGCTCGGCGCCGCGGCTCGACTTCGGCGTGCTCGGCGGCGTGCCGGTGATGGACGGCGCTGCAGGCGACGGCGGGGACGCCCTGGAGAAGTTCTGCGGCGACCCGGGGTTCGCGGAGCGGGCGGCGCGGCTGTCCAGCTTCAGCGGGCAGCGCTTCGCCGGGGCCGGCGGCCTCTTCGGTCTGCCGCCGCCGGCTCTCGCGGCGAGCAACGGCGACTTCGGCGGCTCTCGTGAGGCGTCGTCGGTGTCCGACCCGGCCTCCGCGATGAGGGACGCCAATGCCAAGAAGAGGAAGGCGCCCGCCGCGGCCAAAGGCAAAGGCAAGGAGCCTCCTTGCCAGGTGAGCTTCACTTTGCTTGAACAACAAGTAGCTAGTCTAGCTCACTCGTGTCCTGAGTCACTGATTCTGAAATTCTCGTCAATTACTGTGGCAGGCCGGGGAGCTGAACGATTCAGATGCCAAGAGGTGCAAGGCAGACGGAGGTGAGAATGAGGAGAGCCCCGTGAAGCTGAAGGCAGAGCAGGCCGGGAGCGACATCTCGGTCGAGGACAGCGGGCAGAAGCCTACTGGGAAGGGGAAGAATGCCAAGCCGGTGGAGCCCCCCAAGGACTACGTCCATGTCCGAGCACGAAGAGGGCAGGCTACTGACAGCCACAGCCTCGCAGAGAGGGTATAATTCTGTTCATTTTACTGTTACGCTGCCTTCCAGCTTGTTGAATTCAATTTCTCGGTGTTGATTAGTCACGCTTGTTAACAGGTAAGAAGAGAAAGGATCAGCCAGAGGATGAAGGTTCTCCAGGACCTGGTGCCAGGATGCAACAAGGTAGCAATTAGTGATTTCTCTTTATCTAAAAAAGCAATTAGTGATTTCTGAATGAGAAACTGACTGGCACCAGTTGATAGTCCATAAGATAAGGCCTAACCACAAAGTAATTGACTTTGTTGGCAAAATTTTGTTTGTTTGAAGGTGATTGGCAAGGCACTCATGCTTGATGAGATCATAAACTACGTGCAATCACTGCAACGGCAAGTCGAGGTGAGTGCAGGCCTAACACGAATTGTATAGTGCCATAGCATTCAGCTTTCGAAAGTCTTATGAACTTCACTGTTTTGTTGCTTCAGTTCCTCTCTATGAAGCTTGCAACTGTGAATCCACTTGACTTCAGCAAGCTGTCTACTCTCCTACAAAAAGATGTAAGCAGACAGAGGCTTAAACTGACTCCTTCTGAACTTGTTTTGTGATGAAATGAGTAGCTGCTTATCCGTGTTGCTGTAAAATTGCAGATGTTCCAAGCCTGTGGCCCCTCAGCAAGTTCAGTATTCTCACTGGAAAGTTCCAACTCAGGTTTTCCATTTAGCGATCAAGGAGATGTTTTCCAATCATTTGTTCCCAACGGTATGGAGAACCAATGCACCCTGAATCCGTTAGACCTGGCTCTGTCTCAGGCCGCCAGTGCACAGTATGCTATTCAGGATGGAACGCCAAACTCAAACTTGCAGGTGCTTGAAGGCTCAAGAATTACCGTCCATTTAATTTACTGAAGATCCAATAGGAATCGTATCGTAATACATCTTTTGTACATCTTTCAGCAAAGGAACTACTGGGAGGAGGATCTCCCGAGTGTTTTCCATATTGAAAACGGGCAAAGCCAGGAGAATGCAGTTTCAGCGCAGAGCTTTCATGGTCAGTATAAATTCATAATGTTCTGATGAATCTTGCAGACTTTCCTTCAGGCACTTTACTGACGCGTCCGAATTATCATTTGACACAGGTCAATTACAAGCTGGCCACATGAAAATGGAGTTCTAATCAGTATAGAGATCATCGAGGGAATGATTTGTACATAGGAAAATCTAAGTACAACATCAGTGGCAGTGGCAAGCGAAGCTCTGAACTCTGAAGCTAACAAACAGTCTGTAGGCTCCGTGAGGCGAATTATTTGTCCATCATATCTGGCCTGTAGGGCGATGTGATTCTTTCAGTATTTTCCGTGAATTATTATGTTATTAAGAAGATAGCATAACGATCAATAGTGTGTATAAGATATGGTGCAAATATTACAGGCACCGCTCCCTAATATGTATGAGCTGGCAATGTAGCTGGACTGAACCCCGCACTACTGCATTTTGTCTGTGATAGGCCCCGTTTGGATCACTTTAGAGGGTGCTGTAGCAGTCACATCAAAGATGTCGGCACGATTTATGTGTACTAAACAAAGTCAAATTATAAAACTAAGTCCAGGACCCCCCCCTCTATTTCGCGAGACGAACGTAATGAGGGTAATTAAGCGGCGATTAGACGATGGTTACTGTAGCATCACTGTGTCAAAACATTAATTAATTAGGCTCGTTAGATTCGTCTCGAAAAATAACGCGCGTCTGCAGAAAGGTTTTGCAATTAAATTTTATTTAGTACCCCTAAATAGTAAGATTCTTTTTACTTTAGAGGGGTATAAAGTTTTGTATAAAGTTTAGAGGCACTTTAGAGGGTGAACCGAAATTCTCACAAATGGTGATGTCCCATCGGTTTCACTTCGGTCTAGCAGTATTATTGCTACTAGTACACCATATTATTCTCGAATGACATCTTGCATCCGATATTCATACTTCTAGATAACAAGCTCATTATTGCGGGATCCAAACAGATTCTTAGTGGAGATCTAGCTCAAAGCCATTAAGCCGTCGGGGATTCAGAGTTTCGTCTTCTTTTTATTTTGAGATGAATTCGGAGTTTCGGCTACTTGCGTACATACGTGTAAGCCTCTCTACCCGATGGTCCTGTGTCCTGTTGCTGCTGCGTATTCAGCTGTCGCCTTCCTCTCGTCGCGCTCTACCAAAGCTTGGTGGTAGGTTACACGTCGCTTTTCTACGATGATCCTTCGCTCTCAGTCCCGGCTCTCTCCTCGCTGGATCTCATTCCAACTACACTTACTTGCTCGCGTACAGATTACCCCGTTTCCTACATCACTGCACAGTCGCTCAGTTGTTGTCCAAATTAAGATGTTGCTAAACGCAACTGCACTATCCGACATTTCCGAGACCGTTTTCGTTTTAACCGGAAACATATATACTAGTATGTAGATCACCACTCCAAATGGTGGTCCGAGAGCTAGTACAGTACGTAACGCAAGCCTTGGAATTGGAATGCTGCAACTGTGGCGGCGTCAGTGAGGCCGGTCTTTGTTGCCTTTCTCCTGTTCATGTGAAGCTTCAACAGGGACCCGAAAAGCGAGCGTATTTCCCTGCTAATTTGGCGGTTAGGTTTGGCGTCGCTCTCGCCGTCCGGTTCTTACTCCCGGGAAAACGCCATGTAACTGTACCTCATTCGCAACCGCCCCGGTTTGTCCTCTCTCCGTGAAATGAAAGAACAGGGAGAAATCAATCGGTTGAAATCCCTGGTTAGTAACTGTAGTAGACTTCCAAGCTTGTAAGACACCCATCACTTTGCAATTGCAGCAATTCAGTGTTTTCAGCAGTGCTGCTACGAACACGCAACACCTCGCCGAACACACTCTGCTTCTCGATCTGCACACGAACTGACGAAAGGCTGTTAGTTTCTTCTCTATCTGCACATGAACGAAAGGCTGTCAGTGAGTAGATCGTCGTTATGTTTTGGAGACGGAAACAATATGCAAACGAAGGGTTTCCGCGCGCGGCGCCGTGGTCGTTTTCCGGGTCGACAGTCCGAGGGTTAAACGTCGCTGTGAGGCGCCAAACTTTTGCCATGCAGCGAAAGCAGCCGGACGCGTTCAATGCCGTCCATGCCTGCCCACTTTCCTCTTCGTCTTGTTCCCTCTCTGTACGCGTCAGCTACCAGTACCAGCTCTGCTCCGCTGCATGCAGGTGTGTGGCGATGGCAGCCGCGACGCTGCACCTCGCGACCCCGCCTCCGCGCCGCAGGCCCGGAGGTCAGCTCGATGGACGGGCGGTCACGTACGAGAGACCTTAACCTACGGCTTTTTCCCCGGCGACCACCGACCAACAGAGCGCGCGATCGCCGCCGCTGCCGGCGTGCACCGGCGGCGCGGCGCTCGCACCGCCACGCGATCGATCGAACCGGCACGAGCGTCACGTGCCGTTTTATTAGCTCTCGCTCTCGCTGCCCGCGTCGTTTCGGTCAAGGACATCGCGCATCTCCCTCGGCGCGAGCAAAGGGCAGAACGGCACAGCTTGCTTAATTTGCAGTTGAGCCCCGCCCGCGCCGACCACGCGCTGCCGTGCCGGCCGGCCCCACGAGATCGAAGTGCGCATGCAGCTTCGTGCTCGCGGAACCAAGCCAATGGCCACGAAGCTAGCTCCGTTCCAGCAGCGCTACGACCGAGTGAGTGATACGAGTGACCAACGCACGGCACGACGCGTTCGGCGTCGCGACGCCTAACCAACGTACCCCTCGCGCGACATGGACGGACGGACACGGAGTCGTGGAGGGATCGCCATGATCGATCGGAATTGCGTCACGACCGGATCGATCGGAGGGACGGGCGTACGGTGGCGAGGAGGCAATCAATCGACGCGTCTGTCGACGGACGACGGGCTTTGAGTAGGAGCTAGCACGCGATCATGTCGCGGCGACCGGGCGGTACATGAACGACGAAGACGGCGACGAGTCGCGATCGGCACACGGCGCCGGCCGGTGAAGACGAAGGCATTACCAGTACATATTATACAGCTACCAATCGAGCGAGCGAGCTACCACGCGGGCACGTACTGTGCGCGAGATCTGAGGGTATGGCCCGTGTTGCTCGCTACAGCCAGCTGCTAGATCGGATGAAGAGATCGATGATGGTAACGATCAATAATCGTCCATCAAGGTTTGAAGGATTGGATTGATGAAGCCTCTCATCATGGCGTGCGTACGAGAATGATTGATGATCCATTCCATACGGAATCAAACCAAGAGCAAAAATATATACACAGCTATACTCTGCTCAATCCTGAACTCTTCAAGGCCAAGGTAATTAAAATTGGTCCAAGAAGGGAAAAAAAAAAGGGGGAAAGGTAAGCAAATTACTATCACACTTTGCATCGAAGCTTCTGATCGAGCTGCAAAATTGAGCAAACCGTTACAATTTTTCCTTTTTTGCACTATTTGAAGACACCAAAATTGAGCTGCAATTAATTAAAACTGGTTGGGCGAAAAAGAAGTGGATAATTTGGTCCCTAGAAAGTGGCTGCAATCAGGGCGTTTGCATGCATGCACGCATTCAGGGCGGGCGCCCTCGGAGGCAGCATCCCCATCGACCATCGTGCTCGTGCCATGCTTGGTGTGTCGACCCACGCCAAAGGGGGAGAAAAAGAACAGAAAAGCGGATATAGATCGGAGCAATGATGAACGCCCCCGCAATGATGAACCTCGCAATTTAGCGGTTAGGTCCGCCGTCGCCGTCGAACCGATTCGGGTGCCTCCTCCGTGACAGCGTGCCGTGCATCCAATCCAATCTATAACCCTCCCCCCTCTTCTCTGCAAAGTAAGACAATCTGGTGGAATCCTGAGATGCCACAGCTAATTCCCATTTCGGAGGGGTCCTGCACCACGCTTGCAAGCCACTCGGAGTAGTGCCGAATCGTCGCGAACGAGTCACTGACAAGTAGGCTCCCCCGGTCGACGCTTTTTTTTTTTTTTTTGAAACAAGGCAGGAGCACTGCCATTCATTAAGATAGAAGCAAGAGAATTACAGCCTAAAGATACATAGTTCTAGATAACAGCAGAGAGAGCTGTTTATACTCTGCAAAAGCACCGAAAACTGAACACCCAACAAAATAAAAAAACAGGCCTGCAGAAGACTAAGGAAACAGGATAGCCCAACTCTCTGAAATTGGCAGATACTATCAACCATCCGGTTTGCAAACTGCTGGTGCGAGAGTAGTTCCGTTGAAAGGTTCTTTTATTACACAAAAGATGAACAAAGCTCATGCTGTTGTAATTAATTTCCAGATTCTGTGAGCCTACTCCCTTTCTTTTCTTTGAAAAAGAGTCAGGAGCGCTAATAGTCTGGTTCAAAGAACGCTTTATTATATTGTCTGATGTTGTCCAAGATCAACATCGCCACCTGAATGAACGAGCGTTCCTCTTGCCGAAAAACACGCCTGTTCTTTCCTTCCAAATGTGCCACCAAAAGAAAAAGACAATTCCAGCATTTATCTTCTGTTGCCGCTTAGAGCCAGTACCATTGATTGATGTTAGCCAGTGCCTGACTCCATCCTTTCGAAATTCTTTTAGGGGGGACTGCATATGCAGAACCAATGCTACATGGTTCCACACTGCTTCCGTGAAGTTGCATTCAGTCAGCATATGTGTTGTGGTTTCAGGCATGCAGTAACACAATGCACAGTTTGGATTGCAAGGCCAGTTCTTCTTCAAAAGATTATCTGCAGTTTGGACTCTGTCATAAACTGCCAACCATGCAAAGAAGCGACATTTGGGCTCCGTTTTGCTTGCCATAAGGTGGATGCTCTAAAATCTGAAAATGAGCCAAGAAACTGCACTTCATAGGCTGATGCCGCTGTGTATTCACCTGATGCCGTCCATCGCCATGATATTTTATCTTTTTCTTCAGTGAGTTGTATCTCATTAATCGCTGTGAAGAGCATGACAAACTCATCCATCAAGGTTTCAGAATTTATGCTCTTTAGATTTTTTATCCAGCTGAAGTTCTGCAATTCTTTGTGGACTGTTCTGAACTTGAATCTTGCTTGTAAATATAGATTAGGTGCCAGGTCTTTCGGAGACACTCCTTGTAGCCACCTGCCCTCCCAGAAAGGAGTGTTCTTTCCATCTCCTACAGAGATAACAGTGGAGGCAAAGAACAATTTTCTATCCGTTTTATCATGATATCTAAGAATGTTTTTCCAGGGTCTGTCACATTCGTCCCAATGGTGCCACAGCCATCTAAGCCGCAAGGCTCTACCAAAGCGGTCCAGATCTTTAATTCCCAGACCCCCAAGTTTTTTTGGTCTCAAACATATTTTCCATTTAACCAAGCAATGGCCACCTCTAACTCTGTCCGGATCTTCACCACGCCATAAGAAGCTTCTTCGATATCGGTCTATCTCTTTAATGGCCCAAGCTGGTAGTTTGAAGATTGTCAGAAAATATGTTAGCATGGCTGACAGCACAGTCTTTACTAAAGTTTCCCTTCCTGGATAGGTTAAAAGGTTCCTTTTCCAACCAGGCAGTCGATTGCCAATTTTCTGTATCGTTGGCTGTATAGTAGATTTGGGAAGTTTTCTGAAGTGAAGTGGCAGCCCCAAATATGTACATGGAAAATTTGATATTGTTTGATCATTGCCCAAAACACTGGTAAGGTCCACGTTCTGACACCGAATGGGGAAAAATTCAGTTTATTTAGGTTGGTAATCAGCCCTGTGGCTTGTCCAAATATTTCGAGTATAGCTCTGGTAACCATGATATCATGTTGAGAAGGCTTGACAAAAACTGCAGCATCATCTGCATAAAGAGACATCCTGAAGTTGGAGCAGTTACCATGGAGATATTGTAGGGTCCCTGAGGCTTGGGCAAACTGAAACATCTTGTGTAAAGTTTCCATGGCAAGCAAAAACAACATGGGGGATAGAGGATCCCCTTGTCTAACCCCTCTCGAGTGCAAAATTCTTTTTCCTGGTTCTCCGTTCAGCAAGAAGGATGATGATGTGGTGCACCAAAGAGCAGAGATCCAATTTCTCCATCGCACCCCAAAGCCCAAATAGGTCATGATGTGCAACAAATATGGCCTACTTACTGTGTCAAAGGCCATCGCTATATCCAGTTTTATGAATAAGGAAGGAATTTTCTTTTTGTGTAAATCCTTAATCACTTGCTGGACAAACATGACATTGTCGTGTATGCACCTCTTTTTGATGAAGGCATTTTGATTGACTGAGATGAGCTTGTCTAACTCAGGAGCAAGTCTGTTGGCCAGTACTTTTGAAACCAACTTTGCGAAAGAGTGAATGAGGCTGATTGGTCTGTAGTCAGTAACTTTTGCTGCATTAGGTTTCTTTGGAATTAGCACCACATAAGCTTGATTTAGAAATTGCAGCCCTTGTTGGTTCATATTGTAGAATTGGTTGAAAGCTGCCAAGATATCTATTTTGATAATTCCCAGCATGAATTAAAAAAGTGTCCTATGAACCATCTGGGCCTGGAGCCTTCTCTTTGGTAGGGATTTATAGTGCTATGGATCTCATGTTCACTAAATGGCAAGTCCAGGTGCTCCAGCTCTTTTGGTTGCCATCCAATTTGTGCAAAGTTAATGAGGTGTTGTCTTGGCACATGTGCACCTATGTGTCTCTGATAATGATCGAAGATTGCTTGATGTTTATCTTTTTGACTGGTCACAACACCATTTTCGGTCTCTAGAAATTGGATGCAGTTCTTTTTCTTTCTTATATTGGCCATAATCTGGAAGTATTTAGTGTTAGCATCTCCTTTCCTCATCCAAGTAAGTCTAGATTTCTGCTTTACTCTTGATTTCTCATTGCAGCAAGGCCTAAGATTCTGTTTTTCAGCAACTTTTTTAACTCCTTTTCTTGTGCGCTAAGTTGCCTGTCTTCCTGTGCTTTGTCAAGTTGGAAGATCACCTCTCGACAGATAGCCGCAGCTAATTTTCCTTGGGGAATTAATAGTCTTGACCACGCCCATAAAGCTTTTGCAGTTCTACTCAACTTGATATGCAGCGTCATCATGGGGTTTTGACCAACTGGGATGGGTTTAGTCCATGCTTCCTTAACGCATTCCTGGAAACCCGGCATATGAATCCAGTGCGATTCAAACCTGAAAATGGGGGGGACTGTTACCTTTGCTAAAGGCTGTAGGAGTAACGGGCAGTGATCTGATGCTGATGAAGAAAGAGGTTGCAACACCGGGTCAGTGTAGAGCTCTTCCCAATTTAAGGTGCAGAACACTCTATCTATCCGGGTCATGGTAGGAGAATCCTGCTCGTTTGACCAAGTGAAGCGTCGTCCAATAAGAGGGACTTCCTTGACCTCCATGTAGTTTAGAGCCCTACGGAAGCGGTTCATCATTCTCCTGTTTAATCTCCCATTGTTCTTGTCTTGGTCACGGTAGATCAAATTAAAATCTCCTAGAATTACCCAAGAAGATTTCACATCTGTTTAAGGTTCCTTAATTCTGTAAGAAAAAGTCTTTTATCCAGCTCTAATTGCGGCCCATACACCCCTGTGATAGTCCACTGCTGGGATGTCCTATTGTCTGACACTGTAGCAGATAAAGTATTTGCCGTTCGGTGCATATCAGTCAACTTGATGTAGCGATCCTTGGATGCTAAAAGAATTCCTCCTTTTGTACCCTCCGCAGGCAAGAAACAGAAATTATCCAAATACTCATGCCAAGTGAGTTGCGTATGACATTGCCATTAATTTCTGCCATCTTTGTTTCCTGCAAACAGACGATCATAGGCTTATGCAACTGCACAACTTGCCTCACATCTTCCTGTCTTGCAACACTGTTAAGGCCTCGTACATTCCAAGTCATGATGTTGTAATGCGAGATGACTTCAGCCATAAAAGAGAGAAACGAAGCAACTAAATAGAGCCAATAGCAAACAGACACCAGAAGACCTTCCTTGAGGCTTCCTTCAGGCTTCAGGCTGCTCAGCCTGCTTCTTGACTTTCTTGGCCTTTTATGTGCTACTGAGTTCTTGTTGACCCTTTTCTTCTTGACCTTCTTTAGCTCTGCTATCTCGGAGAGAGTCTTGATTGCATGCATAGCAGTCTGGGTGAGTGGCTTCTTGTAAGTGTCCAGGTACTGCTGCAAGGTCCAATTTTCCATCTCCTTTTCTTCGTTCAGTATGCCCCATTTCTTGGCCAAAACTTCTTGGACAACCTTAACGACGACCTGTTGCTTGTTTGATTTGTTCTTGATCCTTGGGCTACGACGAGAGTCAGCTGGATTCTTTTTCTTGTTAGTGCACTCTGACTGTTTAGCCTCTGAACTATTTAGCGAGTGTTCAGGCCGAGGTTCAGTGTTCATCTGCTTGGCTGGTCCATAGGTGTGGCTGTGTGGCCTCCTACTTGATTTACTGACAGCACTGCCTCATTTTGGTGTGCTGGCTGTGATGCGGCATTGGGCTCATGAGAGGCAGCATCAGTAGAGGTCGCGTTCTCAGCTGCAGTCTCCTCGTGTCCATCCTTGTTTGGTTGTTGGTGTACCATAATCTGATTCTTCCCATTAGTATAGTTATTCATAACTTGTTCATTCCCAGAAGATTGTTGGGAATTTTGAGAAGCATTCCACCAAGTGGAGTTAAATCTGTTCTTTTGGTTTGAGTCAGAATAGTGGCCCTCCCATCTCTATCCTGTTGTTCCTGCATTTTAGCTTCAGAATCCCAGATAACAATAGCATCTGAAGACCTCCAACCTGGTCCCGTCTGTTGCCTTGTTTTGAAAATACTCTTCACTGGATTAAAATCCAGTAGACTGCAGTGATCCTGATCAAAAGCGAACTGAGGGATGATTTGAATAGCATCAGACACCAAGGCCTCATGCTGATCTCTTTGCCCGTTTCTATCCATGGAAGACGCAAGATAGGAGCAGGAACGTCTTCTTGTATCAAAAAAGTTGATTCAGCATCTCTGGATTCAGCAACTCTGAATCTGTCAATCTTTGTGCTTTTAGCATTCCACAACAAACGAAGTGCCCTTTTTTCTTGTGGTGTTCCACTGGCTCTGCTTGGAGGCGGTGATAAGCTTCTCGCCCTTGCTCCATACCTGCGAGAGGCTTCCCTTCTATACCATCCATTGCCTATGTCTCTTTCTGCTCAACATTCTGTTTCTTCCTCTATTGTCCACCCAATGTGGGATATGACCCAGAACGTCGCTCGTCTAGGACGTCTTCTGTCTATGTAATTGGTGCCATCCCGAGCGTTAATTGAGTTTCTCCAGGCTCGGCCTCTATGCACCAGAGGTCGAAAGTGGGAAACAGAGCAGCGGGAAGAAATATGCCCGTTGCCACCACACCTCCAACATCTAGGGGGGTCTCTGCAGTGCGCAGCCTTGTGACCACGTGCTAGACAATTGTAGCAGCGATCTCCCACTTTCTCTTTGAATCTTGCTGAACTCTGGTGCCTAACAGATGAGGAAGTGGAGAAGGTTTTTGCCTTCAATTTTCTCCACCAGTATCTCTCCTTCACTGGCTGCCACGGGTTTTGGGTGAGATCTTCTTGGGATCTATCACCCAGGGTTTGAACAAACTTTTCTTTTGTCTTCAAGCATGAGTGCGAGAGCCACGACTCATAACTGATTGGGCTGAGTCAATCAACGCCACAGGACGCGGAGCAACCTTGATCCAAGGACAGAAGGAGCAGAGTCTCTAAGAAAGAACGCAACCTCTGGATTGTCAAGGAACAGTACCTTTCTCTGACGATTTACCGCCGGCGAGGAACCCGGCACTGATGGCTGTGGCTGTGCTAAGCCTGCCCGACACCACATCCGCGTAGGAGGATGGGCCAGGATTCCTTGCGAGCAGCAGGGGCCGCCTTATCGCCCCCAGTTCATCTTGAGCTTCCGCTTCACTTCTCCGGCAACAGCAGTATTCGAACTCACTACTCGAGCATGCCGCAGAGGAGCCCCAATGTCCACACGCACGACTATGGTGCAGCTTCGACCCTGGGCTGATCCCTTCTTGATCTTCCTTCCTTTCCTCGACTATCCAATTTTGCCCTGTAGGAGTGTCTCTCGATCTCTTCCTCGCGACCCGTAAAACAGGGGAGTTTCTGGATTTCTTGTAGCTGGGGAGGTGGGGAACTGATTTGTGGAAAGATTTGTGGTAGTCTCGGCGGATTGTGGCTGGATTTGGGGTGGGGAGTGGATTTCGTCGGGGGCGCCACGCGCGTCGCCTCTCGCCTGAGGTGACCGTTGGGGGCCATTTCTCCTTCCCGGTCGACGCTTTTGCGCTTTGCTTGTCGGTGACTGTTCGCGACGATTTATTCGTAGAGGGGATGATGTTCGGAAAGATCAGCAGCTAGCTAGCTAGCTGCACTTGCTGTGTGTTTGGCTGTCTGCCATGGTCCACAAAAGCATTGATGCCCATGTAAAGAGTTTAAGATTGGGCAAGCTAGCTAGCCATCTACTGGAAGCATAATAAGCAATAATCCCGGTTTGTGGGGACGCCGCCAACTAGTCCTTGTACTGCCATGGCCAGCAGGCTCGTGGCCGGGCCGGACCAGGTGCGGTGCAATGGCAGCCATGGACCAAACCGTGTCGAGGTGATGATGCTCTTATCCATGTCCATGCATGGGGGCCTTCAAAGAAAGGCAGGGGAGCAGGAACTGACGGGTGGTGGTGGTGTTGCGGCGGAGCCGATTCTGCGGTTCGCGTTGGAGCCGGGCGGATTTGGATCACATTATCATGCGGTTCAAGTTGCAGGCAGGTTCCCTTCATTTTTTTGTTCATGCATCGGCCGGTAGCTGCTAACGGTGCCATGGTTGTCATCATTGCGGTTTTGTGATCTGAAGCTAATTAAGAACCAACATGCATGTCCTTTTCGTTGGCAAATTACCATAGCCAAATGCGACCAGTTTTTCTCTAGAAGAACAAAAGCAGTTGAAGAACACCAAACTGTGAACTGTTCTTGGTTCAAAGCGGCAAACTAAATATGCAGTTGCGGGAAGTGTTGCGTCATGAATCAGAAGGCCTCCGAAGTCTGAACAGTTTGGTCGCGTATCGTTCTCACCGACGACTTCCTGTTAATAGAACCACAGGCACCAAACCTGTATGTCGCAGAACATTTCGTCTCCACCATCAAAACGAGAAGTAATCGCGCTGAACAAACCGGTATGATACCCGGAGGCCAAATTGAACTTTTCCGTTCTTTTTCCCGGCCCTTTGCTTTCGGCCTTCAATTCCGCCCTTGTTTGGATTTTAATGAGACGCTGGTCCAGCCATGGAGCAAGAACAAGGACACTCAAATCAGTGCTCGATTGGCTACCGTTAGACGTGTCTGCCGGGAGAGCCCGGCCGCCCGACGCCACTTTTCGATGCCTTAGGACCATGCATGACAGATCCCCTTCCGCTTCTCATGGAGAAACGTAACAGTCTATGACTCATACTACTTCTAGCATTGCCGGTCTTCTCTGACTCTCAAGAGCAGAGCAGAGCCTGAACCGAATTCAGAAAACTTGTCCGAACACTGATGTAATTTTTGAACAATACCTCAACACTGAAATTTCATAGGAACTCCTTCCTGCTTGCAAGGACTTGAAGTTTGCGGCTTCTCTCTTTTTACTGGTTTCGAATGTCAACTTTGATTTCATTTCAGTTTTGGTTCGCCTACGCATTGGTTCTCCTACGGGAATGGCTGTTGGGCCATTTGGCTCTAGCCAGAGAGTGTGTGTCGCCATTTCCTTTGGTCCGGGCATGGTCCCGGAGTCCCGGAGCGAGCCAGCCGGACAGGCCTACGTGCAAGGCCAAATTGAAATTAGGCCCTGCTCGTATAGCGGCTTAATTCTGCAGCCGTGCCGTGTACGCGTGCCAAACGTATTACTGGAGGGAGCTGCGGGTACACTGCAGGCACGGGTACAGGACATGCATGCACCGCGCCGCGTCGTATGTGGTCGGACTCTCTCCGTTAACTCTGTGACTGTCCTTCACCGCTGCACACGACACGGTGACGAGCAGCGGCTGGCCGATGCCAGAAACCTAAACAGGACACATTTCTGAAACGCAGGGGGCAAAACGGATGGTTCATTCAGGTTTGCAGGCCCGGATTAATTTGCAGTCATAGGATGACAGTCCACTGTAACGGCTATCGATTAAGAACAATGGAAATGAACAGGTAAATGATACGTAAGTTACATGAGCCTTAGCTAAATAACCCAACGCCGCTTGGAGTCACTGTCAGTGGCTTGGTTCTTGGACCTTGACGTATGTGCCGATCGCGTCGAGGTGGCGGCCGGAGCGCGCGTGGAAGCCGAGGATCCTGCCGCCGCCGGCCGGGAGCGCGAACGGGACGCCGTCCTGTTCCCCGAACGGGCCGTAAGACCGGAGGTTGGTGAGGAACGTGAGCGAGCGCACCACGAAGTTGCCCTCGAACTCCCCGCAGTGGCCTTCCACGCCGGTGAAGTACTCGTCCGCCCGCAGGCAGATCTGGTCAGGAAATTCCATCGTCAGGTCGGTGACGAGAGTGCCAAGACGAGCAGGCGGTAAGTAGCTAGCGCAATGTTCGTGACGTACCTCGGAGAGGCTGCCGCCGGGGCCGCCCCAGAGGTCGGTCCACTCCTCCCGGCCGCTGCGGTCGTACAGCACGGACACGGCGTCCACGGTGTGGCCGTGGCGGACGGCCACCTTCACGACGCGGTCCACGCCGCGCATGTCCACGTCGCGGGCGTTACCGCCGCCGCCGCCGCACGGCCCCACCGCAGCACCAAGGGGTCCTGCTGCATGGTACGTATTCCCTCCCGTCGCGTCGTACGTCGGCTTTTTGGCCTGGGCGCCTGGCTTGGCTTGCGACGGGGAGGACGCGTATGGGCTGCGCTGGCTGGGAGACGACGGGGACGTACGGGACGACGTCTCGATCGAATTTGTGGCGCGTCGCGCCGAGTCAACCGCCGGAGGTTGGCGCGTCGTGCCGTCGTGGTACGTGCGACGCACTACCGTCGCAGTATCGCGCGCCGTTGCACGTCTACGATTGCGCCGTGTTTGTATGTTTGAAAAAAATTGGGAGGGGGAGGATAGGTAATGCCATTGCCATCTGCCGGACAGGCTGTGTGTGCATGTATGTCACTCCAGTTGAGGTACCCACGTCGTGAAGAACCACGGGTACTGACAAATCGAGGAGAGCAACCCGTGCCCCTCTGCCTCGCCGTCGCGTCTGCCCTGGCCGTAGCTACTAGCGACTCGTGTACTCGATCCGCCGCCCAGCAACCCCCAGTCCTAGAGAAAACAGAACACGGCAGGCCGCGCGCCGGTCCGACCCAAAGAAATGTAACAGGCCATGGATGGAGGTAGAGCACGCGGCCGCAAGGCAAGGCCGCCGCAATGCAGGGGCGCACGGGCACGGCGGGAAGAGAGGCGACCGCACCGGCGCGGGCCGAGCAACCAGCACCGGAGCAAGGGCGTGCAGTCCACCACTGAGGCCCTCATTCATAGCACGATCCAAAGAAAGTAATTGGTTGGACTATCGATTTCGACAGAGATTCGTCCCCGTGGTAAAAAGGAGAACATAACGTCGAGCTCCAAAATGGTTTCCTACAAAGCGGGACTACCAACAGCGCAACTCAATTGACACTCCAGTAACAGCTATTCCCTTCCCACTCATTAATCTGTAGCTCAGGTATATATAACCAGCCAACCAACAGTCGATTACATCTTACATTACAAGCAATATCAAATAGCCAAAAAAAAAAAAGAAAAGAAAACTTCATTTCCCAGCAAAATCCCAATCCAACAAATGTACTAGAACCGCTAGCAGCACCCGAACCGATTCGTCTGCTTCTGTTCGTCTTTCGACTCGCCGTCAATGCTCACCCGGTTGAGGGACAGCTCGGCCTTGTAAGAGTCTGAGTTCAGGATCTTCCGGCTCACGTTGCTGTAGATCTCCTTGATGACCATCTCGAATGCGGTCTTCACGTTCGTGGAGTCCAGAGCAGAGGTCTCCATGAAGAACAGGCCTTCCGCTTCGGCTAGCACCTTGCCTTCCTCGGTGGGCACTTCACGGATGTTCTCCAAATCGCATTTGTTGCCGACCAACATCTTCGCTACCGTAGTGTCGGAATGAGCTGCATTGAATTGCAAAGATGGGTTAATTACTTCAGCAGAATTTCAGGAGATATAAAATGTGTTGTCTAGAGAATTTAGGAGACAAGGCAGCAGTAAACAAGGCAGAATTTCAAGAGATATAAAATGTGTTGTCTAGAGAATGCAGGAGGCAGGCAGAAGAAAATAAGTCCAAGATATGAATTGTGATAATATGTTGGGCAAGCAAGGATCCAACCAGTGAAGATGCAACAACTAGAACATAATCATACATAGTTACATATGATGCCATCATGGATATGTCATAAATTCAAGGAAACCGTATACAAATCAGGGTTCAATGTTTTGGAAAAACTGGATGGTGATTACAATCTCAATCAAACATCTGATCCTCAGATAAGAATAGTGTGGACCGATCGCATCAACAGTTCATATTCATGCAGCCCAGAGAGGGCCTAGCTGGTTCACATTAACCAGATAATTTTCTGGTTAATAATCATGTTATTGGACTCATGGGCTCTTATGTATGCTCGCGTTTTCTTTTGTCGACACCACCTATAGTACCACTAGCTAGCTGAATGCATGTCACGTCAATGGCTCCGCCAGCTGCTTGTTCCAAGCGTGCGCTTGAATGATCCCCACAGCGCCAACTCATTATGACAAAAGAACTCCCACCACCTCTTTTAAAGGGGGGAAAGCACAGATGCATCCATGCCAAAAAAGCACGTGTCAACTATATCAAAAATATTCTTAACTACTTAGCAAATGCTACTTTTAATATCCAAAGTAACAAAAACGTAGCATTACTTGCTTTAGAGGATCAATCAAAGTTTTCTTAAACAGTACATACGTCATGTATGATTCAGGATGCAAGACACGTGCTGACACTGGACACATAGGCTACAGGCCAAATACTGATTCAGAAGA
>JAAXCT010001605.1:0-148510 GCA_012490785.1 Eragrostis nindensis | reverse complement strand
TCCCCTGTTTCGCCGCCGCCGTCGACGACGACACCGTCTCCGGCCATCTCGTCCTCGACAGCCGCTCGGTGAGCTCCTAGCAGCCCGTAGATGCTAGGTGCATAGCATAAAACACGTCGCTTTGCTTTGCTTTCGCACATCTCGCCGTAGCTCTGCCGCCGCGCCGCCTAGGTCACCATCGCGCCGCCGCTATAGTCCACCAACGGCGACGAGATCACCACCGGAGTGTAGGTCTTGAGCTCGCGCATCGATTGGTGTAGCACGTTGACGTCGCCGAGCCGTAGTTCGTCGCCGGCGAGCCGTTCAGTCGCCGTGATTACTGTACGCACGCTAATTTGAATTAGTTAAATCCTAAGCCGCCACTTGTCGCGCTGCGATTGGTCAGTTTAAGTTTAAACGTTTTTAGCATGGAATAGATAGAAAAACAGTAAGGAAAAATTAGGGAAAATATCTAGAAAAATTCCTTATGTTTTTAAGACCCTTTCATGTAAAAATATGATACATGTGTTTAGGAAAAATTCATAGAAGAAAATAACTTAGCTTCATGCTTTATTTAAGAATGAGTAATTAGGGAATTTGCTTATAGAAAGTAAATAAGATTAAGTTACTTTTTGAACTTTTCAGAATCTATTTCACTATAGACACATCACTGATCATAGGAAAATATGAGGAGAAATAAATATAGCATTGTTTTATTTTATAGAAAACCAAATGTTTCTTTATAAGAAATTGTTGGTGAATTACTTAATAGATATGCATGCAATCACTAGAAATGAAAAACTTAGTTTTCCACTTAATCAGCCACTGATGGAACTGTCCTGGTGAAAATAAAGATGTTAGGTTTCATTCACTTAGATAGTTTTGTTTATCTTATACACCATAAGTACTTTCTTTAGAAAATTAAGAGAAATAAAAATATTGTCTAGGTGAATATGGCTTCACCAGCCCTAGAGGCATGCTAGGTTGAAAAGGTCGATAAGTTAGCCCCAAGATCCAGTTAGGAAAAGTTTTGTCCAGTTTGGACAAATATAACCAATTTATGTTTATCTCCCGATATAACTTTAGATACGCGTAAAATCGTTTTATGACCTCCGAATTGAATGACTCGAATTGCATCATTCATCTAAATTCATGCCTCATGCATACATGCAAAAATATGCATCATTTTCAGTTGGTTTTAAATCTGGATTTATTGGTATTTATTTGGATATTATTTATTTTAACGTATAGACGATCGAACGATGGAGATTATATAGAAGAACAAGAATCCGAGGATCCGAACTACGAAGATCAAGAGTTGGAACAAGACCAGCAGCAAGGCAAGCACCCCCTTGATCATATTGATCCCATAAATGTGATGAATGTTTTGCATAATGATTAGGAATAAATTATGCATTAATAGTGTCCATAAAATTTTTCTGGGAGAATATGAATACTCTATGAACTAAGAACCCTATGGCCATCTGTTAATAAGTTTTGTAGTAAAATTTGTGGGAATTGAAATGGTGGACACCTATTTTAGGAATAATGATAAATATTACTATTACTAAAACATTGATTTAGTAAACCTTCCCCGATATTGTATATTGGTTTAAGCACATGCAAAATCCTAAAATTTGGGGATCATGTTATTAGATGTATTTAATTATGAATCATGAATATTTTTAGATGATGGCGGGTTATGTTATGATATTTTGGTATTATTGTTGGAATTGTTGGAGACCCGCCACATCATATAAGGACCGGTACTTTATGACTTGATTTAAGGAATTTCCGTACGATCATAGGTGCTGGTATGGGACGGCCATGGCTAAGTATGTAATTGAATGTTATCTTGCCTTCTAGAAGTAGAGAATGTGCGGATAATTCCCGATTTTAATGGGGTTATTCGAAGGGGCTCCCATTACTATAACGTGTGGGATCAAAGTTTGCTGACACAATGAATTGTACCCTTTTAATTCCTGCCTAACTATCCATGTTTGAAGGAGGGGAAAATTGTACCTCTGGGATGTTAGCTGGTAGGTACGGAGGGATTATTTACAATTTAGGGAAGGCAAGATTAGCAAACAATTATTGAAAATGTCATTTGTGATACCGATATGCACCCTTCGTGAGTGCATGGTGTTAGCTGCACCGTAGACGGTCACTCACAACCTATGGGTACAGCGTACAAACTCTGCAGAGTAATTAATCCATTCGAATGGCCGTGCTTGCGGTCTCAAGCTCCTTAATGATGGAAATTTTGTTTAATAATATGAAGGTTGTTTATGCTTATTGATAATTGTTTAATTACTTAATATTGCATGTTTATGATATCTCATTTATATGGAATATGTATGTGCTTATTCATTTATGCGATCATATATTATTATGTTATCTTCACTTTAGCAACTTTCTTTCAAATTTAATTATTGTATTTACTTGGAAAACCCCATTTCCTTCCTTTTGGTAATATTTGCATTTAATCACTTCGTCATACACATAAAGTCTTGCTGAGTACCAATGTACTCACCCTTGCTAAATATGTTGATCAGAAGAAGAAGATGGTTCGTATGAAAATCCGCCGGACATGGGTTTTTATGCTTCGAGTTTTGACGATACTCCCGATGGTTCGGTCTAGGTTCATCTAGGTTGTTCGCCTGTGGAGTCTTGGGCAATAACCACTAGATGCGCTGCGAGTTTCTTTTGGACTTTATTTGTTTCTTCAGACTTTTATTTAGCCGGTCGGCTAGTTATATGTATAATTAAGTGTGGTATTTGAACTTGAGACATATAATAAATAAGGACTTTGTTGTATGTGTATGTTGATATCGATTGCTTACGTGTGTGCTTGCGTTTGATTCTGGGACAAGCACGCTATAATCACGTAGTTTCGGGTATGTAAATATCCGGGACACCGCAGTTGGTATCCGAGCCATACAACCTAGGAAGAGTCTAGATAGAGTCATCGGAACAGTAATTAGAGTAAATTAAAATATTTTGAGTGGAAAATAAATTAGGTTTTAGTAGAAAATCGATGGCTGTTCTTTCCTTAAATTCTAGCTTTAATTACTTTAATTGTTGATACTTACATATTTAGGAGAAAATTTAACTCTGATCTTATTGTTTCTTTTAGATGCCTAATTGGATACCTGTTTATGAGACCTCCTCCTATGAGCCTAACTCCTTCGCGGAGATTTTCCGTCATATGTCCCGTCATTTTGGTTATCAGGAGGATCCGCATTATGTTGTCTTTTCTGCCCCCTGGAACCGCTACAATCAGGAGTTCTCGGCGAGGGTGACTCTCGTGCCTCGCTATTCACTTGATCCACCATTTGAGTGCTATGGTCGTGGATCTTCCGGACCTATGGCTATCCGAGAGGCTGCTTATATTGCTATTACCACCATGCGCTCTAGCCACTACTTTGGTGGAGATGAGTTCCGATACTTTCCATTTCGCCTTGAGGAGGATCATGATAATGATTATTTTGAGCCAGAGCATTATAATGAGAGTCCTTCGGTGTGTTACCTTGCTCGCTTGGTTCGAGCTATGGATGATTATATCTACCGTTTGGATCGGGAGCGAGTAGCTTGGAGAGTTACTGTGGCCCGTTTACAGGACCACGTGAGTCAGCAGTTTGAGGCCCATCAAATTCCTCTTGAGGTCATGCTTGGTAATTTGAACTATATGGCTGAGCATGAGCAATATCCGCCGGGTAATTTTATTGACCTTCCCCGTCGTCGTCAAGCCCGCATGTCGACTCGACATCCCCGTCACATCAGGATAGCACCGCGGTACCCGGACAGCAGCTCCGCATCCTTTTCGCCTCGTGGTGATTCGTCGAGCCCTGGAAGTGTTCGCACGTGAAGTCCGTCGAAGACTTAGGAAAAATAGGGGTTCGCTAGCTCGGTGTAAATGAGCAATATATTGAATAATGTAAAGTTGAGAATGCCCCTGTTATGTACTGTAATGGATGTAAAAGTAGTTTGTAAAATTAGTAGGATCACTAATGGTTATGTAATATAAAGACATATGGATGTAAAATGTAACCGATATATAATTAAGTTTGTATCCTGTTTGTGGTATAATTTTTGTATGAATTCCGTAGCTCTTAATTTTTCGTTGAATTTACTGCAATCAATACATGTTATGATGTTCTTACAGTTAATTTTTCGGAATTTTTGGACTAGGTTTGATAGGTGTAAAAATTAGACTTCCCTCAGCTGTTCTGTTTTGCTATTCCCTATTAACCCAAGAACAGTTGATTGCATGAATTTTGTAGGATAGTAGGTAACTCCTTTTGATCTGAAATTTTTACAGTGGCTCTCCCATATGTTTGTTTACCCTCACAAAAATCCACGAAAAATTAGGATTTATTTTGATGCCTCGAAAAATTTGACCAATCACAGACTCAATCTGTCCAGATCCCAGAAATGAAATTCGATTTCTTTTGAAGTCATATAGGGTAATCAAATTCATAGTTAAAACTTGAGTTGGTTGAACAACATGATTGAAAGGTATGATCTGTTCAGTTTATTGATTACTTTTCCATTGTGTGAAACATTTGCCTATATAGTTATTTCCGCAATTTATGAGTCATTGTAGCTTAACCATGAGTTAAAGTTATATGTTCTCAAAATTGCTTGGTTCTTCTTTTGGATTTTATTTTGGTGTTTATTATAGTACAAAAGGCTATCATTTTCAATCTGACCTCTTATCTATTACTCATTCTATTCCTGCATTAAAGCTTAATTGATCCATGTTCTTGAACAGGATTAATCTAGCTTTATAAAGGAAATGTCTTCTCCATCTGGCCGATCGGGTATGGAAAGTTCTGGAGCCCGACCTACTCTTACTGGAAATGAAACACCTATGGAGAAAGCTATTCTCATGATGGAGGCCAACAATCAAAACACTACTTATATCCTCCAGCAACTAGTTCAGAATTCTAATGCAAATGGAACCGCGGGACAATCTAAGTTTAATGAGTTTATGCGGACTCAACCTCCAACTTTTGCATCGGCAAAGGAGCCTCTTCATGCCGATGATTGGCTTAATTCTATCTCTCGTAAGTTGGAAATTGTTCAATGCACTGATCATGAGAAGGTGCTCTATGCTTCCCATCGGTTGGAGGATCCCGCCGCTACTTGGTGGGACAATTATAAGAAGGTGTTGCCGACTAATGAAGAAATCACTTGGGATATCTTTCGTGAAGCTTTTCGTGATGCATATATTCCTAAGGCTATCATGGATGCTAAGAAGCAGGAATTCTTGGCTCTTCGGCAAGGAAACATGCCGGTGATGGATTTTCTTCGCCGGTTTAATGAGCTCTCGCGATATGCATCCTCTGAAGTTCCTAATGAAGAGATGAAGGTTTCGCGCTTTATGGAGCGCATGAATGAAGAATTGAAGCATGCTCTCGCTGCCCATGATATTCCGGATTTCAAGACCCTTATCAACAAAACCATCAAGATTGAACATAGTGCTCGGGAATTGCGAGAAAGCAACAAGAGAAAGTGGATGGCTTCCAAAGGTGCAAGTAATAACAATCCCGTGCGACCTCGCACCGGACAACCTTCTAATACTCGGCCTACACCAACCAGAGCTCCTCGGCAGCAAGCTCAAGCTCCTCGACGTCAAGCTCCAGCCCCACGACCAAGAGCACCTCCGCAACAACCAAATGTCTATAGAGCTCCAATCTCAGGGAACACTCAACCTTTTCCGAAGGGATCATGCTATAATTGTGGGGAATATGGTCATTTCTCTAGCGGTTGCCCGCTCAAGTCACGTGGAGATAATACTACTCAAGTTTCTCCAGCTCAAAATGTATCACGCCCATCTAGTCGTGGAGTGCAACAAGTTTCTCATCCATCTTCATCCAAGCCAAATCAAGGATATAAACGCGGTCGCGTTAATCATGTGACTATTGAAGAAGCACAAGAAGCACCGGAAGTAGTCATGGGTACGTTTCTTGTCAACTCGACTCCTACCATAGTACTCTTCGATTCCGGTGCTACGCATTCATTTATATCTTCTACATATGTGCAACGGCATGGCATTTCTCAAGTTATATTAGACACCTTTTTAAAAGTAGCATCTCCAAACGCTACCGTACTTGCCAAATATTCATGCCTTAACCTTCCTGTTAAAATTGAAGGCATAGAATTTTTAGTCAATCCTATTGTCATAACCATGCAAGGGTTAGACATAATTCTTGGTATGGATTGGCTTCACAAATATAAGGGAGTCATTGATTGTGGTCAACGTTCCATCACTTTAGTTGATCATAAAGGCGCTCGAGTGAAATATATTGCCGATCCTATCCCTTTGAAAAATCACATTTTGTTGAACTCTACCACTACATTGGAAATTTCTCAAGTTCCAGTAGTTTGTGAGTATCCCGATGTTTTTCCGGATGAATTACCGGGTCTTCCTCCAGATCGGGATATTGAATTTACCATTGATCTTATTCCTGGAACTTCTCCTATATCACAAAGACCATATAGAATGAATTCTGAAGAATTGGCGGAGTTAAAGAAACAACTTAAGGAACAACTTGACAAGGGATTTATTCGTCCTAGTTCGTCACCTTGGGGTTCACCGGTCATCTTTGTTACTAAGAAGGATGGTACTCTACGTATGTGCATTGATTATCGAGCTCTCAATGCGGTAACTATCAAGAATAAATATCCCCTTCCTCGCATTGATGATCTTTTTGATCAATTACATGGAGCTCGTGTCTTTTCCAAAATTGATTTGAGACTTGGCTATTATCAACTCAAGATTCGAGAAGAAGACATTCCTAAAACTGCTTTTGTCAATCGGTATGGTTCATATGAATATACCGTGATGTCCTTTGGTTTAACGAATGCTCCCGCTACTTTCATGAATCTTATGAATAAGATTTTCATGGAGTACCTTGACAAGTTTATTGTGGTCTTCATTGATGACATCCTGATCTATTCCAAGGATGAAGAAGAGCATGCTCATCATATCCGTCTGGTTCTTGACAAGCTCCGTGAACATAAACTCTATGCCAAATTTAGTAAATGTGAATTTTGGCTTAAAGAAGTGGCTTTCCTTGGTCATGTTATCTCCGGAGGCGGTATTTCCGTTGATCCTAGCAAGATTGAATCTGTACTTAAATGGAAACAGCCCCAAGATGTTTCTGAGGTACGGAGTTTTCTTGGACTTGCGGGATATTATCGCCGATTTGTTGAAAATTTCTCCCGCATTGCTAAACCTTTGACTCGCCTATTGCAAAAGGGAGTTCCATTCAAATGGACTGATGATTGTGAATCTAGCTTTCAAGAACTTAAACGTCGGCTCACGACAGCCCCGGTGCTAGTGATGCCCGACATTACAAAAAGCTTCGACATATATTGTGATGCGTCAAGACAAGGCCTTGGTTGTGTATTGATGCAAGATGGAAAAGTCGTAGCTTATGCTTCTCGTCAATTGAGGCCACATGAGGACAAGTATCCTACTCATGATTTGGAATTGGCCGCCGTTGTTCATGCCTTAAAAATTTGGCGACATTACCTCATTGGTAATCGTTGCGAAATTTATACCGATCACAAAAGTCTTAAGTATTTCTTCACTCAAAAAGACTTGAATCTCCGGCAAAGAAGATGGCTTGAGCTCATCAAAGATTATGATATTGGAATTCATTATCATCCCGGAAAAGCTAATGTAGTTGCCGACGCCCTTAGTCGAAAGGTTTATCGAATGAATCTTTCCATTGAATCTCTTCCTAATGATCTATGTGATGATCTTGAGAAACTCAACCTTGGAGTTGTTCAAGAAGGTTTTCTTGCTACTTTGGAGCTACAATCCACTTTGGAATATCAAATCAAGGCGGCACAATTAGAAGATGAGGAAGTTACTCAAATCAAGAAAAATCTTTTATCCAATGGTGATGAAAGATTTCATCTCAACTCCGATGGAATTCTTATGTGTGGACAGCGATACTATATTCCTAAAAATCAAAAACTTCGTGATCTTATCCTTCATGAAGCTCACAACTCCTTGTTATCTATCCATCCGGGAAGTACCAAGATGTATGAAGATTTGCGACGGCAGTTTTGGTGGCCCGGAATGAAGAGAGAAATTGTTACATATGTTGCAAATTGTGATATATGTCGACGTGTTAAAGCGGATTATCAACTCCCCGCAGGATTACTTCGACCTTTAAAAGTTCCCGAATGGAAATGGGAAGATATTGGAATGGATTTTATCGACGGATTACCCCGGACTCATAAAGGACATAATTCCATATGGGTCATCGTCGACCGGTTAACTAAAGTAGCTCATTTCATTCCTATCAAGAACACTTATGGTGGTGAGAAACTAATCCAACTCTATGTTAAGCATGTCATTCGCTTACATGGAATTCCAAAATCAATCACTTCCGATCGAGGATCTCAATTTGTATCTCACTTTTGGCAACAATTGCATCAATGCCTTGGCACTCGACTTGACTATAGCACGGCTTTTCATCCTCAAACTAGTGGTCAAGTTGAGCGAGTAAATCAAATCCTTGAAGATATGCTCCGAGCTTGTGCCTTGACTTTTAAAGCAAATTGGAAGAAATGTTTACCATATGCCGAGTTTTCCTATAACAATAGTTATCAACAAAGTCTTAAGATGTCTCCATATGAAGCTCTCTACGGAAGGAAGTGTCGAACTCCTTTGTTTTGGTCCGAACTTGGGGAAAAGAAACCTTTTACTCCGGCCGCAATACAAGAAGCTCAAGAAATTGTTGATATTGTGAGAGATCGATTGAAGGAAGCTCAAACCCGTCAAAAGAGTTATGAGGATAAAAGAAGGCGTGAACTGAGCTTTGAAGTTGGAGACCATGTCTATATCAAGGTATCTCCGAGGCGAGGTATACGACGATTTCGACTTCGCGGAAAATTGTCTCCTCGGTATGTGGGACCTTTTTCCATCATTGAAAGAATCGGTGATCTTGCCTATCGAGTGGAACTTCCACCTCAACTCTCTGAAGTCCATAATGTTTTTCATGTTTCACAACTCAAGAAATGCCTCCGAGTGCCTACCGAAGAAATTCCTCTTGAAAGTCTCGATCTTCAACCCGATCTTTCATATCGGGAATATCCTATCAAGATTTTAGATGAAGGCGAAAGACAAACGCGAAATCAACGAGTGAAGATGTATAGAGTTCAGTGGAGTAATCATTCCGAGAATGAAGCTACGTGGGAGCGAGAAGATCATCTTCGAACCGAATTTCCGGATTTTCTTCCAAGTCTTTTTGAATCTCGAGGACGAGATTCTTTTTAAGGGGGGTGGAACTGTAACATCCCAAAAATTAGAGGCCTGTAAATTATGTAATTAAACCCTAAATAAAGCTGGGTTAAGTTTGAATTTCAAATTCGAGCTCTTTTGAATTTTAAATTCATGCATACATAGCATTCATATGCATACAGGAATTTCTACGAATTTTCATGGGAAATTGGTTCGACCAAAAATTCCCAAAAATTCATCATAGGTAGAGTTCACAGAGAAGTATTTTCTGTGAATTTTTCATAATTTTTGAAGACCTTTAGCTTAGGTAGAAAATTCGTCAACTGTTCAGCCTGTTTGGTTTATTCGAAAAACAGTTTATAGGGAAAATGGGCTTGGCCCAGTTAGCCAACCCAGCGCGCTAGCTCGCCACGGCCCAGTCCAGCCCACGCCAGCCCGCGACGGCCCGCGCGACCTTTCTTCCTTCTCTGTGCGCTCGGCGCGACGCGCGCGCGCCGCGATGCGCGCCGCCGACGCCGCGGACGGCGTTCCGCGCGCCCCGTGCCGCCCCTGCGCGTCTCTGCTGTCTCCCGCGCGCCCTGCCTCGCCTCGACCGCACGCCGACCTCGGGTGACGAAAAGAATTCGCCATCGCGCAGCTTCTCTGCCGCGCCGCAGCACCGCCTCTCCGTTCTCCTCCCTTCTTCCACTGACAGAGGCCGCCGATGGATGCCACGCGCGCCACAGACCATCGCGCAACCTCCAGATTCCGCGCCCGCGATCCGGGAGCCCTCCCCTTCCTCCATTCTCCTTTCGCCACCGCTGCGCCAGAGCGCGTCAACGCGTTCCCACGGCGAAACCGCCTCTACACGCTATAAAAGCTCGAGCTACTCCTCTGCGCTCTCTCTTTGCTCCTCTACAACCATTCTGAGCTATCCTTGGCGAGAGAAACGGAGCGAGCTAGACGAATTTGAGCTTTTCCCCAAAATCCGCCGCCGCCGCCATCGCCGGAATTCGAGCTTCTCCGGTGAGCTCCACGTCAAGCTCTTGCATCTTTAGCACCTCTGTGTGATGCTGATTCTTTCCCCTCTGATCTTCTTCTTGATTTCTAGGCGGAAGGACCACCTTGTCGATTCCTCCCCTGTTTCGCCGCCGCCGTCGACGACGACACCGTTTCCGGCCATCTCCGTTCTCGACAGCCACTCGGTGAGCTTCCTAGCAGCCCGTAGATGCTGGGTGCATAGCACAAACATGTAGCTTTGCTTTGCTTCGCACATCTCGCCGTAGCTCTGCCGCCGCGCCGCCTAGGTCACCATCGCGCCGCCGCTACAGTCCACCAACGGCGACGAGATCACTACCGGAGTGTAGCCCTTGACCGTGCGCATCGATTGGTGTAGCACGTTGACGTCGCCGAGCCGTAGTTCGTCGCCGGCGAGCCGTTCAGTCGCCGCGATTACTGTACGCACGCTAATTTGAATTAGTTAAATCCTAAGCCGCCACTTGTCACGCTGCGATTGGTCAGTTTAAGTTTAAACGTTTTAGCATGGAATAGATAGAAAAACAGTAAGGAAAAATTAGGGAAAATATCTAGAAAAATTCCTTATGTTTTAAGACCCTCTTCATGTAAAAATATGATACATGTGTTTAGGAAAAATTCATAGAAAAATAACTAGCTTCATGCTTTATTTAAGAATGAGTAATTAGGGAATTTGCTTATAGAAAGTAAATAAGATTAAGTTACTTTTTGAACTTTTCAGAATCTATTTCACTATAGACACATCACTGATCATAGGAAAATATGAGGAGAAGAAATAATATAGCATTGTTTTATTTTATAGAAAACCAAATGTTTCTTTATAAGAAATTGTTGGTGAATTACTTAATAGATATGCATGCAATCACTAGAAATGAAAAACTTAGTTTTCCACTTAATCAGCCACTGATGGAACTGTCCTGGTGAAAATAAAGATGTTAGGTTTCATTCACTTAGATAGTTTTGTTTATCTTATACACCATAAGTACTTTCTTTAGAAAATTAAGAGAAATAAAAAATATTGTCTAGGTGAATATGGCTTCACCAGCCCTAGAGGCATGCTAGGTTGAAAAGGTCGATAAGTTAGCCCCAAGATCCAGTTAGGAAAAGTTTTGTCCAGTTTGGACATAATATAACCAATTTATGTTTATCTCCCGATATAACTTTAGATACGCGTAAAATCGTTTTATGACCTCCGAATGAATGACTCGAATTGCATCATTCATCTAAATTCATGCCTCATGCATACATGCAAAAATATGCATCATTTTCAGTTGGTTTTAAATCTGGATTTATTGGTATTTATTTGGATATTATTTATTTTAACGTATAGACGAATCGAACGATGGAGATTATATAGAAGAACAAGAATCCGAGGATCCGAACTACGAAGATCAAGAGTTGGAACAAGACCAGCAGCAAGGCAAGCACCCCCTTGATCATATTGATCCCATAAATGTGATGAATGTTTTGCATAATGATTAGGAATAAATTATGCATTAATAGTGTCCATAAAATTTTCTGGGAGAATATGAATACTCTATGAACTAAGAACCCTATGGCCATCTGTTAATAAGTTTTGTAGTAAAATTTGTGGGAATTGAAATGGTGGACACCTATTTTAGGAATAATGATAAATATTACTATTACTAAAACATTGATTTAGTAAACCTTCCCCGATATTGTATATTGGTTTAAGCACATGCAAAATCCTAAAATTTGGGGATCATGTTATCAGAGGTATTTAATTATGAATCATGAATATTTTTAGATGATGGCGGGTTATGTTATGATTTTTGGTATTATTGTTGGAATTGTTGGAGACCCGCCACATCATATAAGGACCGGTACTTTATGACTTGATTTAAGGAATTTCCGTACGATCATAGGTGCTGGTATGGGACGGCCATGGCTAAGTATGTAATTGAATGTTATCTTGCCTTCTAGAAGTAGAGAATGTGCGGATAATCCCGATTTTAATGGGGTTATTCGAAGGGGCTCCCATTACTATAACGTGTGGGATCAAAGTTTGCTGACACAATGAATTGTACCCTTTTAATTCCTGCCTAACTATCCATGTTTGAAGGAGGGAAAATTGTACCTCTGGGATGTTAGCTGGTAGGTACGGAGGGATTATTTACAATTTAGGGAAGGCAAGATTAGCAAACAATATTGAAAATGTCATTTGTGATACCGATATGCACCCTTCGTGAGTGCATGGTGTTAGCTGCACCGTAGACGGTCACTCACAACCTATGGGTACAGCGTACAAACTCTGCAGAGTAATTAATCCATTCGAATGGCCGTGCTTGCGGTCTCAAGCTCCTTAATGATGGAAATTTTGTTTAATAATATGAAGGTTGTTTATGCTTATTGATAATTGTTTAATTACTTAATATTGCATGTTTATGATATCTCATTTATATGGAATATGTATGTGCTTATTCATTTATGCGATCATATATTATTATGTTATCTTCACTTTAGCAACTTTCTTTCAAATTTAATTATTGTATTTACTTGGAAAACCCCATTTCCTTCCTTTTGGTAATATTTGCATTTAATCACTTCGTCATACACATAAAGTCTTGCTGAGTACCAATGTACTCACCCTTGCTAAATATGTTGATCAGAAGAAGAAGATGGTTCGTATGAAAATCCGCCGGACATGGGTTTTTATGCTTCGAGTTTGACGATACTCCCGATGGTTCGGTCTAGGTTCATCTAGGTTGCTCGCCTGTGGAATCTTGGGCAATAACCACTAGATGCGCTGCGAGTTTCTTTTGGACTTTATTTGTTTCTTCAGACTTTTATTTAGCCGGTCGGCTAGTTATATGTATAATTAAGTGTGGTATTTGAACTTGAGACATATAATAAATAAGGACTTTGTTGTATGTGTATGTTGATATCGATTGCTTACGTGTGTGCTTGCGTTTGATTCTGGGACAAGCACGCTATAATCACGTAGTTTCGGGTATGTAAATATCCGGGACACCGCAGATATTTAAATGGTAGCAGAAGACGGGGTGTTACAGAAGTAGTGTGACTAATACATCATTGTCGATTTGTGTTAAGAATTATTCCCTTCGTTTTAAATTACTTGTTTTATGTTTTCCTAAAGTAAACTTAATTTCTAAAATTTCATATAGATTAACACGTTAGACTTCAGTTCCTCACAAGGAACACTTTTATAATATATAATTCATATGTTGTCAAACTTCACAAATTCGTAGAAGTCATTCGTTCAAAATAGAAAAGTACAAACACAAAACAAAGAAATCGAAACAAAGGTAGTACTAAATTCTATATAAGGAAAATCCATTCTACTCTCAAGTGTAGCTAATCCTTGGCATTGTGCTTTTAGTGATTATATATCTAATCAAGTCGACGGCGGGGCGCCAGCGGTGACTTTGTCAATCTTGAGGATTTGCCAGCTTAGTCTTCGAATATGTTCATAGGGTGAGTGTGCATGCGTTGTGAGTGTCTGGGTCGTGCTGTGTAATCCCAAAAAAAAGGGCGTAACTCTTTTTGTTCTGAAAACGAAAAAACTGAAAATGATTCAATTACAAGATTGCAAATCATCACATTTCAGAGGTAAGACAAACAGAGAATTTTATTTCCTTCTTGTCCACGTTCTGGTCATGTTACTAGGAGTCTAGGAGACATACAAGTTATGTCCACATCTCTACCAGCTCTATCATCTGGTCAACACTGTGGCTTGGCACTGACGACAGAAAAATCCTGAGGCGTTCCAAAGGAATAGGTGAAGATCACCGGCGATCCCTTGATGACCGGCTTGCCATCTGCAATGATAAAGGTCGCGCTGTCAATCTGGCGGATCTTAGTTAGGTCCACATTCTCCACGGTGGTGATTCCATCGCAATGCACTTTGACGTTCGCCTGTGGGCATGAACATTTGTTCGCGATGGTCACTTGGTATTGTGCCTTCCCACCAACGACCTTCCCTGCATTCCTCTGCGTGATTACGATGTCTTACAGTTGACACGTCCCCTTGGCATCACCTGCATGTAAATATGCATGCGAATATTAGAAAAAATTGATATCAATTTGTATAGTGTTGTAAGTATCATAATGCAGTTTCACAATAGCTTTTTAATATGAAACTAGTATGGTTGCCCGCGCATTTGCGCGGCTAGAGTTAATTGTTTTCACGGAGATAATAGTATCAAATTTATAAATTGTATATAGGTATTTTGTGATATTTTGTAATAAATTACGTGTATATGCTCTCTCCTACGATCGCATCCCTCGCCTGCTCGAGATGCTCAGCTAGTTGTCACCTTTGCTTGTTGTCCGGCTCAGGCCCGGCCCTAAGCCAGTGCCAACGGGGCGACCGCACTGGGCCTCCGAAAATTAGGGGCCTCCAAATTGAGATACAAGCAGTATACAGGTTCGGCCTGCTGTGTTAGTTTTATTTGCTCTCCAACGAACAGGTCTGCCAAGTGCCAAGGAAACTCAAAATAATCAAGCACCACGCACAGGCCTGGTCTGGCCACGCAAGGCTGAAGCCCACCGGGCTGGCCTCTTTTCCAATAGGCAGGTTTACGTACAGAGGAAGACCAATCGATTCAATCAACTCGACAACACCTCGTCTCCTGCCTCCACCGCCTGCCCGCCTCCTCGACTTCTGGCGAGACGCCGCCGCAGATCGCCGGCCTGCCTGCCCTGCCGGATTGCCAATTTGCCATCGCCGGATCAAGGTTCAAAATCTTTCTCAATCACATTCGCTTGTCTAGTTTTTCCTAACAGTTAGATATACTCAATGGTTTGGCTACTTTGTGCATTGAGAAGAGGCTGCTGGATGAGATTGATATGAATCTATCATTACTGATTTTGCATCTGTAACTGTTAGAAGAAATTGTTTTAAATGATCTAGAGACATTTGTGTTGTCTTTTGTATTTTAAACTTATTAGTGTGAGATTTCGTTAATGGCAATGAGTTTTTGTAATATAGTTGCAATTGATATATATTATCTTGTATTTTTTATGGTGAATGGGGCCTCCATTTTTTGTTCCGCACCGGGCCACCAAAAGTCAGGGCCGGCCCTGGTCCGGCTCACTTGTTCCTCACGTTGCTCGACTGGTACTTCTGCCCTACTCGTTATTCGTCTCGCCTACTTTTTATCTATTAGGGATATTTTTAGCTATTTTTATAATTCGAATTTAGTAATTTTTTGGACTTATAATGGCTTCCGTCCCGCCTACATTTTAGCTCTTAGGGATATTTTTAGCTATTTTTATAATCCAAATTGGTTATTTTTTAGACTTATAATGGTAGGGTGGGTAATTTAGAAATAAGTGTGAATGATATTTTTGTTTATTTTTTTATTATTTCAAATTTAGCCTCTTGTTACTCATAATGGTATGTATGATGGGTACTTAGAAATAGGTGCAAGGGGTATTTTTGTCTATTTTTTATTATTCCGAATTTAGCTATTTTATAAATATTTATAGGGTTTTTTTTGACTAATTGTTTCATGGTGTGGTGTGCGTGCAATGGAGCTAGAAAGGGCGCGTCAAGGATGCGTGCATAGGTTGGGCTATGTTTATGTGAGCTATATTAGCTCCTGGCCCTGCAACCTGTGAAGAGGGGACACCCACGAAAGTCACCTATGTCGGGGGGCATGGCCCCTGCAAGCTCGTTTCCTTTTTCGTTTGTCCTGACAGTCCTTGTTTGGAAGCGTCTCGGCTCGCATCCAGCTCGTCCCCGGCAACTCCGCCGGGACGGTGACAACGTTTTATGTGAGCAACGATTACCAATCCTTCATGATCTCTCGGTTCCTGACTTCCTAGTCTGATTCCCCTGTCCTTTACAGACTTCTTCCATGGGAGGTAACCACGACGAAATCGACTTCGAGTTCCTTGGCAATGAGACGGGCCAGCCCTACACTCGGACGAACCTCTACGTCAACGACATCGGCGGCAGGGAGGTGCAATTCCGACGGTGGTTCGACCCCACCGCCAGTTATCACAATTACACCATCTCCTGGACCCCCTGCACGATCGTGTAAGCATAGATCACATTTCATTTCCATATAGCTTAATTGCACGAGAATCAATGGAAGCCGTGACGTTTCGCAAAGAAAAAAAAAAACGGATGTGAAAATTTACAGGTGGTATGTCGACGTTATGCCAATCCGCGTATACCGCAAGCACGACAGCGTCGCATTTCCCACTGGCCGGCCCATGCATGCCTTCGCCAGCATCTGGGCGGCGGGGGACTGGGCGATACAGCGCGGCCGCGTCAAGACCGGCTGGTCCAAGGCCCCGCTCGTCGCCCAACTACCGTGACGTCGACCTTGACCTCTGCAATTGCATCAATGGATGCGGTGGCTGTGCTAGCAGCAACTCCCGGGGGGGGGGGGGGGGGGGGGTGGACGTCCCTGCACCAGGTTGTTTGCGGAAAAGCAGAGTTGGTCGTAAGAAGTATAAGTGCACTGAGGTCGTGATGGGTGAGAGAGAGTAGAGCCGTGCGTTGGGCTGCAGCACCGCACCGCATCGATCTGTCTCGTCCCCAAGACACAGAAGTTTTTTTAGAAGTCTTTGTTTTTTTTTGAGGATTTTTAGAAGTCTCTTTGATATGCTAAAAATATAACTAAACAATCCTTCAGCAGTTCAGCCTTTGTAGAAGGCTTTAACTGTGAGAATAGAAGCATTGGCTTGGATAATAGCAGGAAATCAATACATTACATGATAAGCGTCGCACAGCAGATTGAAAAATAAATATTGACCTCTCATCATCACCCTGTCAACTCTCTGGCTATATATAGGGCCCCGTACCACCATCTCTTCATTCCAAAAGAAAACCTATCACTTGTAGTGAATTCGGCAAGCTCTAGATTCATAGCTAGGCTGGTGCACCAAGCAAATAAGCCAAGAAAAATGGCTTACTCCTACATCACTAGGGCCACCATCTTGCTCTTTCTTGTTAGTCTTATCATCTTTGACGTACATGCAGGTATTTTCCTATGACTAATTATATTCCCTTCACGTCGAAAGATCTATCCGATGCACAAACCTTTTAGGTTAGCCCAATGAAAATATATATCCCGGGTCCGGCCCTTAGATTAGTCATAGGAAGTATCCTCTAAGGTGGTTATTGCAACAGGCTTATTTCCCGAACCGCAGTTATTATTGAAGAAAGGGAGTAGTACTATTTTATAGGTTTGATGCATAAATAAAAGGAATAAAGGAATGTAATATGTTTTCTTACGCGCGCCCACGTTCACATATGTATGTAGGTGATGCCAAATATATCTGCCAGGTGTCGGACGTGCATGTGTGGCAGGTGAAGACAGGGAAGACTGTAGGTGGGCAGCCAGAGTACCGGGTGACCTATGATAACCAGTGCTCATGCCCTGTGGCCAACGTCGTGGTACGTTGCAATGGCCTAGCCAGCACCGAACCAGTGGACAAGAAAAAGATCCAAGTAGTGCAGGGACACCTCTGTGTCATCAACGACGCCTACCCCCTTGTCAAGGGGTCGCCAATGTCCTTCACCTATGCCACGAAGACACCCCAGAGCTTCCCAGTCGTGTACTTGCAATCAATGTGCATCAGGCCATAGAAAAGGAGATGCGGATTTGGATTCGAGGAGAGCTCATTTCCATGAGTAGGGTTTTGATCCATAGAGATTACTGTTTATCGTGTTATGATTGTTACTCATGAGCAGGTGAACAAGTAGGGAATAAATGATGTTTTTTTTTTTCTTACTTGAAGTGTCCCTGTGGTTGAAGGAATTAATTCGGTTGAACTCTGAATAAATTGACACAATGGCATGCATGAGTCTTGTTTCTGTTTGCCTTTTCTTCTCGTATTGAGTAATGGAATAAGGAGCTCTGCATTAATTGTGGCTGAGACTAACAAAATGAATAAGCTGAAGTTTTGCAGGAGTACAATAAATCGAAGCTACTAATTAAACGGCAACCGAACGATGAAACTGAAACAAGTCGACAATGGAAGTAAAGAAAAAAAAAAGAACTGATCGGGCGGTGTGAGAAAGCACCACAACTGGTCCGATCTGTCCTTTACGGTGCCTGTGTACGTATCAGCTGGTTGTTTCGGTGTCTCTCACGCCGAAGTCCATGACGAGTTGAAGCAGCAGGTTCATAGCACGTGAGCAACCAAATGGCGATGCAGGTGCCCCTTTTGCAAAGCGTGCAGGTGCAGAAGCTAGGCAGTGAAGATGGAGAGTAACTGCTACTGCTACCCTGCAGACAGAAGATGTGGAAGACGACAGTTTTCTTCTGATAGTGTGTGAGATTTTGGAGAGAAACAAAAATGGGGTACTTATCCGAGGCCACCAACCCAGACATTGGGATACAGGGCGCCTGCGCGACAGCCAGCTTCAGGCACCTCCGCCTTGTTAGCGACGACGGGGTCGGAGTGCCTGGGTGGGGTGGCATCCCAAACAGGGGCGGCACCTCTGGCCTGCCACATGATGGTGGGGGTGGAGGCGCCAGCGCGGCAACCCGCAGGCCATGGGGAGGTACAGCCGTACGGGTGATCTGAAAGAGGATATACCACCAGTCTCCTGTGGGAGAGGAGATGCGAAAATTGAACGATATATATGGCGTGCAGATGCATAATTACTTGCCAAATTTGTGTCTAATGATAAACTACTTGCTGAAGACCTCTAATTTTTTTAGGTGCGCCTAGGCACACCAAACGCCCCCCATTCACACCCGGTATATATGCGCGCATTCCTCGCATATGCTCTCATAGATCTCAAAGCAAAATTCATGGCTGTGGGTGTGCCTTCTTGGAAAGGCACATGGATTTTTAATTCTCCACCTAGCTCCACCCGTTCACACCCGAGTATGCGCGCTTTCGGGGTAAGGCGATGTTTATATATCGCCTATGGCGATTTGGAAGAAAGTTCAGGTTTTCGTTCTAAAACTTTTTTAAATAATAGAATGGTCGTTGGTATGTTTAGACGCGGCATGGAGGGTGAGATGAAAATGGCTGGTCAACAGACATTTACGGTGCCTCGTTTCTAATCTGGTCAGGTCCAGTCCGACCCGATGGAATGATCTGGCCCGTGATTCCTGCCGTATCTCGCGCCAGAGTAGATGATGGGTTTGAAGTGCAGCAGAGCAACCAAACGGCAATGCAGGTGTGCCATTTGCCGAGCGTGCAGGCTGGACAAGCCATGCAGACAGGCAGTGCAGACGGAGTGTGTATATATTACTCCCTGTAACCAGCGACTGCTGTCTTTTTGTACACAGAAGATGTTGAGACTGGAGGACGATGCATCGTTTGAGTGTATGAGATTTTGGAGAGAAAAAAAAAAAGAGGAACTCTCCCGACGGCATCGCCTGGGGCATGGTGACATAGTGCGCCTGTGCGCGCCCCAAGCAGAGGCGCCTTGTTGGCGACTGTGGCCGTCGCGGTCATGTCAGGCCGAGGGTAATTAGTGGCTGTACACGTGGAGTGCGTGGAGTGCAGGGGAGGTGCGTCGAGTGCGGGGCGAGACGCGAGAGCGCGGCCGGCTGGCGACGCGCTGGGCCGAGGCGAGCAGACGCTGCAAGAACACGGGAAGCGGCAGCCAGTGGCGGAGCCAGGCCCACAGCTGGGGGTGGGCCGAAATGCTATTGGGCCAGCGGGGGTGGTCCGGTAAAGGGAAAAATCCAAAAGAAAAAAAAGAAAAACTACACTGTAGCAACTGCTACAGTGCTAAAATGCACCGCTGGGCTGAAACTGGGGGTGGGCCGCGGCCCACCCGGCCCACCCCTTAGCTCCGCCCCTGGCGGCAGCTCTGTCACTAGTGGGACATGAAGCTCAATCTCGTGACGCTTGGCTCGCTCATGTTCCGGCGATTAGTTTTCGCGTGTAAATGTTTCAATATGTTCGTTGAAATTAGTCCGGTGTTGAGCTCAACAGAGACGAAATGGCTGGCTAAGGGCTCGTTCGGTGGCAGCCGGAACGGCCCGGAACGCGGGCGTTCCACGCGGAACAGTTGGGCCAAGAATGAAACTCGGTCCGCTACGAAACAGTCGTTCGGTTAGACCTGGCCCAGAATGAAAATGGGCCGGAACGACCCTTCCACCCCCTCCATCCGCGCGGAAGCGGGCCGTGTCCTCGACTCTGTGGAACAGAACCGTGTCTCGCGAGCGAGACGCGAAGGGCGAGGCGAGAGGCTGCGGCGGCGGCGACGCGAGGCGAGAGGCGACGGCGACGACGACCGACCCATCCACGACGGCGACAATGGCATCCTCCACCCGGCGTCCTCCGCCTTCTAGCTGCTTCTCTCCGGTAATCCCGCCGACTTTCTCTTCCTTGCCTCTTCCCTACCTCGCACCCAAGCCCCTAGGGTTCTTGTTCTTGGGGTTTGCCTGCTCGCGTGCGCTACGGCAATGCCGCGGCGTCGGCGTCCGGCGCGGCGCCGCAACACCACTCCTTCTGAACCCCGTGAAATTGCTCTGCTTCGGAGGTCAAATTTATTGGTCCCTCTGCTGTACTGTACCACTCTTTGATTTGTATTGTACGACTGCAAAAGCTTGATGTGTATTTAGGTGTGTGTCTGTATAAACTAACAGCTTGTTAGAGCTGGGATTAGTTTGTGTATTGTTTCTTTGATTTAGGGTCTGTACCATTTTTTGATTTGTATTGTACCACTGCAAATTTATTGTTCCCTCTGCTTGATGCATGCCGATGCCTCTCGATGCTGGTCCCTATGAATTTAGGGTCGTGTTTGTCTTGTGGAGAACAAACCTGTACTTTCGGTTGCACAGATCGTTGGATTATTGTGTCATGGCCGTTGAATGCTATTCCCAATTTTCTTTACATCATGCCTTTCTCAATGATGGGTCTCATTCCTACGTGTTATAATTTAATTGTCTACTTTGAACTATAAATGATAGGATTATGATTATCTTTAGAGCATGCTTGTCTTGATTACTGATGTAGTTGATCAATCCCTAACGGATGGGTTTAATTGCTTCTGGAATCTGAATATCTCCAGTGTATGATTCACCAATTTTGTGACTTCAATTGCATAAACTAGTAGCTGTAGTGCTTTTCTGTGCATAGCAATTGCTTGGTTGCCTGTTAGCAATTGCACTGCTTTTAGTTTAAGCTCTCCAGTACAGTTTGCTATAATTTAATTATTCTAGTCTTTTTCAGTCAGTAATTTGTCAGTTGAAAAACCTCCAGGTTACTTGTTTGGTTACTATTGTCTTTTGCTATTGTTCTTTGCTTGGCTCAAATTTTCCTTGTTACTTGTAGATCCTTCCACCGGCAGTTAGAGTTGGGGAAGACGAACCTCCACCGTCTTGGAGTCCAGTGGCAACGCCAAAGTTTAATATGCTTGCAAGAAGTTCACCAAAGCTGAGTGCGAGGCTTGTGGCTATGGCACATGGTACCAAAAAGAAGTGTTCTCCTAAGTGCAGTGGGCCAGCGAAGACTTCCCCAAAAGGTATGGTGTTTACTGTTTGTTTCGTGATTTATCGCTGCTCTTGACATTGTACACTTCATGTATCTCAATATATATTCTGGTATTTAATCATTATTCATGTAGGAAAACAAAGAGCCTATTGGAACCCATCCCTCGAGAAGTCCCTTGTGGATATTCTACATGAATACAAAGATAGTGGTTACCGAGGTGACAATGGATGGAATTCCGAGGGATGGAATAAGATGGTGAAGGTGTTCCATGAAAGGAACAAGTACGTCTCCTTCACAAAAGCTCAAATCCAAGACAAGGAAGGTCAACTGAAGAGGGACTACAAGATGCTGAAAGAAGCAAGGCGTCAAAGTGGATCCCGGTGGAACGAAGAGAGGAGTATGATAGAAGGAGACTCATTCATGTGGGATAACCTGATAGTTGTAAGTTAATTTCTTGAAGATTTCCTGAATTATACTGTTAGTTACATTATGCTTCTATTTGATTAGCAGTTTTCTTTGAATGTGCAGTCATATCCTAAAATTAAGAAGTTTCGCAACGCCAAGGCTACCTTTCCGCTGTATGAAGCTTTAGGAGAGCTTTATGATGGTAAGTCATAATTTCTCGAAGATTGCTAATAGATGCTTAGTGTTTCTGGTGGATTTCGGTGAATCAAATTTCAGCCCATGTAGATGTACAAACTTCAGCTCATATATGTTCTCTTGATTTGGCTAAGGGTGATATATGTTCTTGTGTAGGTCATCTGGCCGAGGGCACCTACAATGTCACTTCTCTTGATTTTGCTAAACGTGATATTCCAGACTTGGAAGATGAAATATTAAGGCAAATTGAGGATCCAGAGGATCTTGTGGACCTAACTGAAGAGCCAGAAGAAAAAAGGACAGAAAGTGGTGAGGCAGATGGTCAACAAAATATGGATCTAGAGGCTGAAGCGCCAGCTGTTGACCGGAGTGGACATCAAAGAAGAGCCGCCGCTATATACCAAAGCACAGAGAAGAAAAGGAACCCAAGAGGCCAAGAAGGTCAACAGCAAACATCGAAGGTATGATGGAGAAGTATTGGGAGATGAGGACAAAGCAGGTTGAGGATGAAGCAAAAGAAAGAGAGCAAGCCCTAGCTAGAGAGAAGGAGCTAGCAAGAGAAAAGGAAGCTCGAGATCCCGATTACTCAGTCAAGAGGTGTGTTGCAGTGCTGAACACAATGGATGTGACGAAAGTAGAGAAAGCGAAAGCTTATGTTGTCTTCAAGAGCGACATAAACAGGGAGATTTTTCTGTGTTCTTGTGAGGAAGATCAGGAATCTGCACTTATTTGGCTAAGGGGAGAAATAGCCTAGAAGGTACGTAAGATCACTTATCTGCAGTTATATAGAAGGTAGTTCTGTATTAGTTCTGTATATAGCTGGTCCTATGATCATTTTGTCCAGCACATTGTTATCCAACCAAACAGTGTACTAATGATCAGTTTGTGCTACAATACAGTGGCACTGATGTTAAAGTTGAACACTGGACTGTTAGCTACATGCACATTTTTCTACATGAGTAGCCACCTATATTGATTTCATAGTTCTAGCTAGTACAAACCTAGTTCACTGCCTATCTTCCTCTTCTCTTTGCTTTGAACTTCTGTTAAGCAAACATATTATAAACATATGTTTCATATTATAAACATGACATGCGTTAAGCAGTGCACTTTGAACTTCTGTTAACAGCAAGTTTCTTCCTCTTCTCTTTGCTCTAGCTAGTATGCATAAGACTAATACTTACTAGTTGTTTAGGCCATATGTTTTCTTATTGATATTTCAGGACAACATGCTTAGATAAACATACTTGTTTATAACTTGTAGATCGAGGATTGGAGAGGGCGATTCTCCATCGTCTTGGGACCAGGGCTGGCCCTGGGGCGGTGCAAGCGATGCACCCGCACCGGGCCTCCGAATCTTGAGGGGCCCCTTCTGAGATGCAACAACAGAGAAGGATTTTCGAATGGGGAAAAGATGGGAAGCCGTTCTTCCTTAGTATGCCACCGATTATCCCCTATCTGCGCTTACCGATAGCTCTAGTGCCCAGCTCATCACCTCCGTCCGTCAGTCATCCGCCATGGCCAAGGTCCTAATGTGCTGCGTTGCTCTCTTGTGTCCAACGAAGAAGAAGCTAGCGAAAGGTTATTGGGCTGGCAGGCCTTAGTAATTGGGCCAATGGACCATAGAGTCAGGAAAAGGAAAAACCCACTGGACAATACATTGATCAAGCCCGACTCCACAAGGTCCCTCACTTGGAAAGAATAAACTATACAGAAGCTTATGTAAAATAATAAAGAATTGTTGTTCTACAACAATATACTTATTTAGAAACCCAAACGTGCCCTGTAGTTTACACTGCATGTTTAAAGTTTGTATTATACTTTTGTGTCGACTGATTTTTTGTCAGTAGTATGATCGAATAATGACCCAAAGAGACGGCAAATAATATACAAAGTAAGAGAAAACATTTAAATATTATGAGTTATAGGCTGATTTTTTTGTTACGAGTGAAATATTGGTGTTACCCACGGAACAAAAATAATAGTACGGTAATTAAAATATCCTTTTGAGTGACAAATATACCATAACACGTTAAAAAAACGATGACAAAAGGCCCTCCAACATGATCTCGCACCGGGCCTCCAAAATGTTAGGGCCAGCCCTGCTTGGGACCCAATGATGCACATGGTACCAAGCCTCCAGCTTCATATCTCCAGCGACAAACATGGTCAATGAGTCTAGTAATTCCGGTTGATTACAGACAACAAACCTGTATTTATTTAGGTTCTAGTAGCAGGTGTTTGGATACTTGTATTTATTCTAGAACTATACCAGTTGGGATCGGAGTTATCACAGGGTACTTCCCTCATTCCCTGCATATTTCTGGATGACATGCGTACTTGTTTCAGCTGGTTTGAATGTGCTTTTTGGGTGACAAAACAGAATTGGAGTTTTGGATGTGTATGAGCTAGTTATGTCAAATTGCTGTGATAGTATATTTCTGGATGTTGCTGGATAGTTTCATTCCGGCTGTAAGAACCGAACACATATTTTGGAGAAGTTTATTTTGATTCCGGAGGGATTCAATCTAAGAAACGGTTTCAGTGAACCGGCTGGATCCATCCGTTCCAGGCCAAGAATGAATCAGTACAGAGAATCATTCTTGGACAACCGAACGAGCCCTAACAGAAATTCGAAGGACCGACACGATGTGAGATGGAAGAATACGTTCTGATTGCTTTGTGTTCAGGAGTTTTCGACCCTTTTACCGTATCACCATGCAACACTGCGCAACAGAGGTTCATTCATCCTCCCTTCAGAAAAACAGAGGTTTATTCATCACGAGCGCATCACATCATTTACCGTCCCCTTTGCTGCGAATAAATCATATGCTGCTATCATTACAACTTTACCCAGTTAGAAAATTTTGCTACCAAAACATGAAGTGTGTCTGTGGCTCAAGGAATTGATTCGGTTGAAACCGAACTAAACTGATACAATGGCATGCTTGAGGCTTGTCTATGTTTCTTTTTTTTTTTTCAGAAGTAACGGAAGGAGCTCTGCCTTGTAGGTGATACTAAGAGGAAAATAGACTATGAAGTTTGCAATAGTACAACCAAATGTACTAAATGGCAGCGAAAGGGACTGTAACCTAGTGGTTACAAGATCCTCAGTAGTGCTGAGGTCCTGGGTTCGACTTCTTATGGGACGAATTTTTCAGGATTACTAAGTGGCAATCAAAGCACATTGCTTTCTGGACATGTTTTCTCCAGAGGTCTATATGTGATAAACTTCTTCGAAAAGATTCATTTTATAAAAATTTCACCTTTCTCGCACGGCCATATACATCTCATCGCAATGTGTGTAACAACTGGTCCGGTCAACGATGTCTCCTTCTAATCTGATCCGGTCCGGCCCAACGGAATAATCTGGCCCGCTGTTCTTCCTGGCGTGTCTCGCGCCGAAGTACGTGTGGATGTGCTTAGTTTGACGCGCTGCAGGAATATAGCGCGTGATCAACCAAACGCGCTGCAGGCGTACCATTTGCAAAGCGTGCAAGCGGGAGAAGCAAGGCAGTGCAGAAGTCGATGTAGCGTATATATACGTGCAACTAGCCACTGCTGTCTGTACTAGTACAGAGAAGAAGATGTGGATTGTTGAAGACATTAGTGCATCTTTTGACTGTGTGAGATTTTGGAGAAAAACAAACGAAAGGTATCCGTCCAAGACCAACGACCCGCGTATGGGGATGCAATGCGCCCGCGTGAGCCCGAAGCAGAGGTGCTTCGCGGCGACGGCGGCCGTGGCCGTCGGGCATCTCGCGGCCGTCGGCATGGCCGGAAAGTTTCCTGCCGGCTCCCGCGTAACCGTCAACCACCGCGCCCTGACCGCGGCTGGCGACGGCACGTCGCGGCGAGCTCGCCGTACTGGCTCGTCAAACACGTCTTCGGCCTGCACCAGGGCGACGAGCCCGCGACGGCCGCCCGCGTGACGGTCCTGACATGGGCGGAGCCTCCGGGCTGCCACGCGGTTGGAGAAGAGGCGCAGGCGTCGGCACGCGCACGGAAGGCGCCTCGGGTTTCAGGCACGGTGTCGGGGCAGGAGCAAGGGGGCAAGTGGCCTCGGAAGAAAATTCTCATTCACCTGGCCCGTCTAGTATAAATGAGGGCACAAGCACCCAAGGTGCTGCTCGTTGGTTACATGCGGATGCAGTGCTCCTGGTCCTGGGCGACCGACCGCCTCTAGGACACATGAGTTTTGTTATTTTATAGTCAGTGCATGCCGGCAACACGAGGCTCAGTGTCTCTGTTGTTTCATTGAGAGGAGAGAGCTAGCTGGTGAGTGTTCGCTGGCCGACCGAGCTGGTGAAATGGCAACATGAGGCGATGTTCGTACTTTGTCTAGGTTGCCTGTTTAGATAGTTTCAGGTAGAGATGACAACATCACAAAGGTGTTGAAAGTCAAGTGGAAAATATATATTTATGCACTAAAAAGTACTCCAGCGCTCGCTGTTGACCGTCAGCTACGCCTACGAAAGGCCATCGGTCTCCGGTCCGGGGCTGGACAGGAGCCCACCACAGACGGAGTACCCGTCCACGTCGTCGATCGCCCGTTTCTGTTTCTGATCCTGTCCGGCCCCTGATTCCTCCTTTGGTATCTCTCGCGCCGATGATGGGTTGTTGAGCTGCCGTGCTGGTGCAGTGCTGCAGTACGTGAGCAACCGAATGGCAATGTAGGTGAATCATCTGCACAGTATGCAGGGGGGAAAGCGAGACAGTAATTAAAGATGGAAAGAATATATATGCCTCGGCTAGCTACTGCTATCCTGCAGACAGAAGATATGGACTCTGGAAGACGACGTTTCGTTTGTTTGTGTGAGATTTTGGAGAGAAACAAACCAGACGTACTCGCGCTAGGCCACCAACCCATATACACGGGGACACCGTACGGGAAGTGCAGAGGCGCTCCAGCGATCCAACCCTCTCGGTTACCACTGACGGCGGCTGTTACGGCCGGCCAGACAACATGACGTGGAGTTCTCCGGCGAGGACTTGGAGTCCGAGGAGGCGCTCTGGAAGCTGTACGAGCTGTGGGTCGCGCGCTCGCGACTCCGGCGAGAAGCTGAGCCGCTTCGCTACCTTCAAGGCGACGGCGCGGCGCGTCTACGCGGCCGCCCACCTTTCAAGGAGAAGGCGCGGCTGGGGCGCCTCAACGGCTTCGCCGACATGACCGACGACGAGTTCCACAGCGGCTACTATAGCTACTGTGCGAGTGCCATCGGCGAGGACAACTTGACGGCTGCCGTGAAAAGGTGCCGCAGCGACGGGACTCTCCCGCTGCCCATCTCCATCGACTGGCGCCAGTGGCGGAGGCGCGGAGGTAGGGTCTCATGACAGGGGGGCCGGTGCAAGAAGCTAGACCGAAACACATGTTTAGTTTGCCGTAAGAAAAATAACATGTTTTAACAAAACCAATATCGCTAACTTTACTCTCTTTTTTTGCCGCGCGCATGAAGATGTTTGCCTAACCAAATTCATTGTTTAAGCTTATACTTAGCATTAATCATTTTCTCATGTGGTTGTCTGTTTCATCAGTAAGTTAACTTTGTTATATGAACTTCAAGTTCAGGAAAAAACTAGTTCAGTTCCAACTTTTGGATTGGATCGTTGGACGTTGAGCAGAGCTGAGTAGAAATATCAGTGCAAGAAACTAGTCCACATGCAAGCTGCTTGTTCTGTTACCATCTCATTTAAATGTCCGGACACACGTCTATCTTTGTGTGTGTGTGTGTGTGTGTGTGGGTGTTGGGGGGGGGGGGGGGGGGGGGGGGGGGGGGGCAATGGCCCCTTTGTTGGCTCTGCCACTGAGTCCAGTTGGTGATCGACCAGGCGGGCCGAGCCGAGCGCGGGCTCCTGCTGGGCGACACCGGCAATGGAAGCCCACGAAGTGATCGTGAGGCACAAATTAAAGTCACGTGGGCTGTCTCCGTCCAGGAGCTCGTGGACTGTGACGCCACGAGCCACGGCTGCGAAAGCGACCCACGCAATCGAGTACACTCTTAAGATCGGGCTGGCGTCTTCGGACGACGTATGCTACCCGTATAAGAGTAGTGGGCGACTGGTGGCACATGCCAGAACGACGTCACGTGCCATGCCGACTTGGGCCTGATGGGGTACAAGCACATGCCGGCGCACAATGAATACTCGCTTCTAGCACACAGATTCTACACCATATTTGCACCCTCCCCTGGTTAAAATAACTCCGCCATTGCATCTTAGTAGTGTTAATTTGTTAACTATATATGTTCATCTATAATATGTGTGTTAGATTGATATGTGTTTGAGACATTTGGAACGGTTTGCTTGTCTAAATGTCGTGGAGCCTCGAGGAAGGCATTTCTGGTGTCAAACCTGATGCTCGGGTTATCACAGACGGGGAAAGCTGGGGGTCTTATGTTAGGTGATCCGCCCCATCTATGATGCCATATCCATATCACAAATGGGGGTTCAAAAGAGAACACCCATCTGTGATAATCTGACCGTACCTGAGATGGAATTTGAGAAACCATGTCAGTGATAATCCAGGCCTTATCTCTATCTAATTAACGCTCGGTCAGCGACCTAGCAATACATTGGACTATGATCTGGCCTGAGATTTCTTTGTGCCGTACGTGTCTCACGCCAAAGTGATGATGAGTTTGACGCGCTGCAGGAATATAGCGTGTGAGCAACCAAACGGCAATGCAGGTGTACCATTTGCAAAGCGTGCAAGCGGGAGAAGCAAGGCAAGACAAGGCAGTGCAGATGGAGACATGGAGTGGTATATATAGCTGCAAGTAGCTCCTGTTATCTTTGACAAGAAGAGGATGGGGTTCTGGGAGACGATGCATGTGTTTGAGTGTGTGAGATTTTGGAGAGAAACAAACGAGAGGTATCCGTCCAAGCAGTGCGCCTGCGCGAGGCCCAAGCAGAGGTGCTCCGCGGACGGCGGCCGTCGCAGTCAGGCATCTCGTGGCCGTTGACACGTCGCCGCGAGCTCGCCGTAGTGGCTCGTCAACCGCGCCTCCGGCCTGCGCCGGGGCGGCGAGCCCAGGACGACCGCCCGCGTGACGATCCGGACAAGGGCGGCGCCTCCCGAGGGTCATGCGGTTGGGGAGGAGGCGCAGGCTGACGCCGGTGATGGGGGCACGAACACGGATGCACGTCTGGAGTCCGCACGGCGCGGGGCAGAATCCAGACACTGGCGACACGAGTGCACGGGACACCTGCGCTCGCCTCGGTGCCGGCGACGGGCCTCTCACAAACAGGGCGACCGACGGTTGCCTCTCGCGACCATCAGCTTGCGCTACTCCTGAATTGATGTCGCGTTGACTTTTTGATACGTTTGACGCTCGTCTCAAAAATATTTAAAAATATTTTGTTATGATGTTTACATAAAACACAATTATAATTGTTTGCATTTGATAAGACGCGGTCAAACGCTTAAAAAGTCAATGACATCTTGGAGCTAGAGCTTAGGAATACAGTGTGCGATGTGGCGTGCATTCCGTCCGGCCAGAGTTGTGGAACGCTCCAAGGTGAAAGCGGCTTGCGATGCATCCATGGTTGGTCGGACTAGATCATTCCAGCCGGCTCAAATATTCATATAAAGCGATAAGGTTCGCATTTTCTTTTTCCTGAAAGGAATGGAACTGGCTCTGCCTTACTGCAGAGTGCAGACAGAGAGTAGTGAAAGGAGATAGAATACTAAATGGCAAACATACTATGTAATCGAAAAAGTGCGAGCTGCTAAGTTAACTTCAGTTCGATTCCAGACACGTGCACGTATCAACAGGCGCTATGTGAAACAGCTGATCTCTTCGCAATGTTCCAACAAAGATCGACAGACGTGCCCTACGGTCATCGGTCAATCAGAAAGCAAGGCCATCGGTTCAGCGCTGTTGACCGTCAGCTACCCAAGGCCATCGGTTCCTTTAAAAAAAATTCCAAACTGTTTATCCAGTTTCGGAGTTGGACACCGAATTTACCGGGTTGGATGCTACGACGATGGAACTGAAACGGCAATCAAACAATAGAAGAACTGAAACAATTCGAGGTGAATGAAAGAAAGAAAATAAGCTTAAAGCTACTTAGCGAACTCCGAAATGCGCACAGAGTGAAGCGGAACTACGTACGGTTTGAACGAAAAACAGATTGAAGCTCAAAATCCAACGTGTCTTTGTACTTTGCCTTCTCTCCAGCCAGCCCGATCGATCGTCGCCCGTTTGTGTTTCTGATCCGGTTTGGCCTAACGGAATTAATGATCGGGCCCGTGATTCTTCGTTCCGTATCTCACGACGAAGTCGATCGTTGATGAGTTGAGCGGCAGAGGTACGTAACATGTGAGCAAACAAATGGCAATGCAGGTGAATCATCTGCGCAGCATGCAGGGGCCGGGAGAAGCGACGCAGTAAAGATGGAGTGTGTGTATTTATACCTCGGTAATTAGCTATGCTATTGCCAATTTGCCATCCTGTAGACAGAAGATGTGGAAGACCGTGCATGCCTCTAATTTCATGTGTGAGATTTTGGAGAGAAACAAACAGGAGGTACTCCATCGCGCCAGACAACCTGTACGTGGGGATGCAGTGCTCTTGTGCGACAGCCTGCGTGATGATCCGAACAGGGGCGGCTGCTCGGGCTCAGGGTCGACGGCGTCGGTGGAGTGCCTGGGTGGGGTGGCATCCCAAACAGGGGCGGCACCTCAGCCCAGCCACATGGCGGTGGGCGTGGCGGCGCAGAAGTCATCGCAAACTCAGAAGGTGGCCTGGTGGAGAGGTGGTGAGCCATACTGTGGCTGCACCTCTGGTCTCCAGCAAGGCGGCGATCTCAGCAAACTCATGCCACCCATGTACGTCAGTGTTTCATTAATTAGGTGATCGGTATGTCCACGCAACGTGAGCTGGTCTTCTGTCTCGATGTAGCACATTCAGTGTGCATGCTCCATTAGCAGCGCCCTGTAACGCGGGCGAAACGCGAGACGCACTGTGTGTTAGCTAGGTACAATTAAGCTGATCGAGCCTCCTCCTATCCTAGTAGCTATATAAAGAGCGTCCCTGCTCCGGCTACCATGCCACACGCAAAACACACACTTGTGCTTTGGCCACCACCGTACCACCACTGGAGAAAAAGAACCTGGCTGGATACCATGGCGTTCTACGGAGCGTTCCAAGTCGAGAATGGATCAATGGAAGAAAACATAGTACTCGATCGAGCTAGTTAGTGAACTTTAAAGTGCTATATATATATATATCTCGCATGGAATGTTCCAAGTTCCAACAAAGACATACGCATGGACGTTCTTGATACTCCGTCTGAGAACCTTGAACGATGTCTAGTGTATCTGCAATGCAGGCAGTTTTGATACTGAAAATGTTGAACAATCCAAGCCATACCTGCTTGGCAAATGAACCAAATTTCTAGCATCTAATCTTCTCGAGCGCTTTTAAATTATTCCATCACTTGGGTTGAACGATAAGCCTTCACTCACTCGCGCTAGTAGAAATTGTTTATTTACTAGCAGGGAAATGGGAAGCACTGCCACTACACAGTCTTGTTGTTATCTGTCAAGGTGGAGACGGACCCGATAGCTCGCCATGCTCAGTGAGAGCGAGCAGCCTGCCAGCAGCCTAGCACGAGTGTTAAAGGCCCATGCAAGCCCAAAACGAGGACGCCATGTTGATCTGGTCCGATCCCGTCCAGCCCAATGAAATTAAACGATCTGGTCCGTGACGACTCCTTCCGTGTATCTCGCGCCAAAGTCGATGACGAGTCGAATACGCGGCGGGTACAAAGAACGTGAGCAACCAAATTAAATGGCAATGCAGGTGAATCATCAGCACAGCATGCGAGTCAGTGCAGACGGAGAGACTATATATACACACCCCAGTTACATATATATCCGGTACACAGAAGAGTTGATTGCATGTGTGGGAGACCATATTTTTCTTTTGTTTGTGTGAGATTTTGGAGGGAAACAAAGAAGAGGTACTCGTCGGCGGCTACCAACCCGTGCATGGAGCAGCAGTCCGCCTGCACCCGCCCCCAAGCAGAGGTGCTCCGCCTGTACAACCTTCTCGGCTATCGCCGACGGCAGACGTCTCGCACACGTTGGAATTACCCTTTAGAAAGATAATTGACCCTACATTGCTCATGTTTCTTTCCATATTTTAGTCCCTAGCTAAAATTATGCCTCTGCGGTGCAACAACCAAGTTTAGAACCTGGTAAACTTGGAAAATGCTAGTAAATTACCCAACAAATCCCAAAAATCCCTGCGCATGCACCTTGCCCTGTCTTCCTCCTTTCGATCGTCGTGGCTAGAGCTGGATAACGAGCCAGCTCAGCTCATTAAGGCTCAGCTCGTTAAAGCTCGTTCTGATAACGAGCTGGCTCGACTCGGCTCATTATGATAACGAGCTAAAATGGAAGCTCGGCTCGGTTCATTTAAAAAGATCGAGCTGGCTCGTTAGGCTCATAAGCGAAGTATGTTAAATCTTTTAGACAAAAATTTAGGTGATTTTAAGCAGTTTTTAAATATTAGCATGTGCCAACAACACAAAAATCATAATATAACACAATATTGCGGAAAAAATATCAATCTAAGTCAGCAAAGATGAAAAATAAATGAAAATAAAAAGATGGTCCAACATTTAACATGATTTTTATCTATATTGAACTTGGTTCAGCAAAGATGAAAAATAAATGAAAATAAAAAGATGGTCCAACATTTAACATGATTTTTATCTATATTGAACTTGGTTTATTTTTTGGATGATAAATTGAGCTTCACCCAAGATAAAACTACCATCTTATTAGAGAACTAAAGTTGAGGTGCCTATATAATCGAGCCTATCGAGCTAATCGAACTGTTCGCGAGCAGCTCACGAGCTGGCTCGTTAACAAACGAGCTACGGCTTGGTTCATTAAGAAGACCGAGCCGAGCCGAACCGAGCTAAAATTAAGATCGAGCCGAGCTGGCTTGCGAACCTCGAGCTTTTTTTCAGCCCTAGTCGTGGCTCCCATGGCTATGCTCTAACAATCTATCCATGAAACAAAAATACACCACTCGACATAACTATTTGTTAATCTTCAAACATGGCTTGGGAAATCTGAATAGCACGAAGTAAATTCTCTAACAAACAAGTAAACGTGATTTAACCAAGTAAATATCATGGTAACGCATCGTTGCGGCACCACCTGCAGCATCGCCTCGCCATAGCCTCTAGTGCTGCTACCATCGCCTTGCGATGGCCGCCTGCACCACCTCGGCATGGGACCTTGCGTCGTGTTCTTGGTTCCTAGTTCGCAGAAATATTGAAACTAAGTAAACGACAATCAAACGATGTAAATAGGAAGGGCACGCATGAAATATTTTTGTTCTCCCGTTTTATATTAGCTAACATATGGAATTATCTTTTTATCCTCAATACTTAAGTACCACTATCAATACTTTTGTACCTTTTGGTTAGTACCTTCCATTGTGGAGCGTTAGATTTAAAGCAACGGACCGCTCACGTTAATCGCAAACACTGTTAGACGTCTTTTTTTTTTCCAACAGTTTCTCCCGTTTGAGAATTGGACAATGCCGCTTGAATTTTCCAGGTTGGATGCGATGATGGAACTGAAACTGCAATCAAACAATGGAGCCGAATTCGAGGTGAATATGAAAGAACTCCAATGAGCACAGAGTTTTTTGTGAACACGCAAAAAGCTTAATGCGCACAGAGTGAAGCGGAACTACAGTTTGAACGAAAAACAGATTGGAGATCAAAATCCAGCGTGTCTTTGTAATATTGTCTCCTCTCCAGCCAACCCACAGACGGAGTACCCGTCACGTCGATCGCCCGTTTCTGTTTCTGATCCTGTCCGGCCCAACGGAATGATATGGCCCGTGATTCCCCTTTGGTATCTCTCGCGTCAATGTTGGGTTGTGCTGCAGTGCTGGTACATAGTACGTGAGCAACTGAATGGCAACGCAGGTGAATCATCTGCACAGCATGAAGCGAGACAGTACGTACAGATGGAAAGAATGTATATATGCCTCAGCTAGCTACTGCTATCCTGCAGACAGAAGATCATATGGGTTGTGGAAGACGACGTTTCGTATGTTTGTGTGAGATTTTGGACAGAAACAAACCAGGCGTACTCGCGCAAAGCCGCCAACCCATACACGGGGACGCCGATCGGGCAATGCCGAGGTGCTCCACCGATCCAACCCTCTCGGCTACCACTGACGGCGGCTGTTACGGCCGGCCAGACAACATGAAGCTCGCCGCGCTAGCCGTGGCGCGTGCGCTGCTGGCGCCGGCGGCCACCGGCCACGTGGAGTTCTCCGGCGAGGACTTGGGAGTCCGAGAAGGCACTCTGGAAGCTGTACGAGCTATGGGTCGCGCGCTCGCGACCCCGGCGAGAAGCTGAGCCGCTTCGCTACCTTCAAGACGACGGCGCGGCGCGTCTACGCCGCCGCCCACCTCCAAGGAGAAGGCGCGGCTGGGGGCTGATCAACAACGGCTTCGCCGACATGATCGATGACGAGTTCCACAGCTGCTACTAGCTCCTGTGCGGGTGTGCGAATGCCGTCGGCGACGGCGATGACAACTTCTCCGCTGCCGTGAAAAGGCGCCGCGGCGACAGGACTCTCCCGCTGCCCATCTCCATCGACTGGCGTAGAAAAACTTGCCACGGCCGGCCGTGTGCCTGAGTCCAGCCGGTGACCAGGCGGACTGCGGCTCCTGCTGGGCCCCACGAAGCAATCGTGAGGGACAAATTAAGATCAGGTGCGGCTGTCCGTCCAGGAGCTCGTGGACCGCGACGCCACGAGCCATGGCTGCGAAGACGACCCGCACATTCGAGTACACTCTCAAGAACGGGCTGGCGTCTTCGGACAACGTACTACCCGTACAAGCTAGGCGACCGGTGGCACCTGTCAGAACGACATCACGCCCCACGTCGACTTGGGCCTGACGGGGTACGAGCGCGTTCCGACGCGTACGATGAATACTCACTTCTAGCACACAGATTCTACACCATATTTGCACCTTCTAGTCTAAATAACTGCACAGTACGTCGCACCCCTCTTCAAACTTCTCTAGCTCCGCCACTGTATCTTAGTAGTGATAGTTGGTGGAACATCTGGAAAGAACGAAACCGAAGAATTTTTCAGCCAAAAGAAGAAGAGTGGCTTTCAGAGCCAAGGAGGAAATAGACCAATACAATCTTGCAAGAAGAAATCCACAGCTAGCAGCTGCAGCTAGAACAGGAGCGGGAATATAATGTGGATGTTGCTGAAATTTTAAGTAGTATAGCCTAGCTCCAAAGGAATAATGTTGTTTGACCTGTAAAGCTCCAGTTTTTCGTGTTCTTCTAGACCTTTGTTTGGGCAGCATAAGCTGCTGGTTCCTGGGACCTTTTCTTTTTTGCACTCTGTTTTTTTTCTCCTCCTATAATGAAATGGCAGAACACCTGCTGGTTTGCTCTTCGAAAAAGAAAATCTTAGTAGTGTTAATGTGTTAACTATATATGTTCATCTATAATATATGTGTTAGATTGATATGTGTTTGACATATCGGAATGATTCATGTGTCTAAGTGTCGTGGAGCCTCGAAGAAGGCATTTCTTATGTCAAACCTGATGCACGGGTTACCACAGACGGGGAAAGCTCGAGAGCTTATGTTATGTAGGTCTGGGCATAATTAACCGATGACCGATGACCGAACCGAACTGACCGAGACCGAGACCGAACTGACCGAGACCGAACTTTTCGGTCATGAGTTCGGTCTTAGGTCTCGGTTACCCGAAGTTTATACGGTTAGTTCGGTCTTAAGGCTCGGTTACCCGAAGTAACCGTGAAAACCGAATTTTAGAAGGCCAGCCCTCCAGCCCATCACGACACCAGCCCAACAGCCCATCAGATACTAAACCCTAGACTATCGAGTACCCTCCCCCTCCTCCGATCCTCCCATCCAGCGCCATCCCCCTCCCCATCCGTCCGCGTCTTCGCGCCCCTCCCGACTCCCGTGCCCGGTGACCCCGTCCCCCAAACCCTACCTGCCGGCGGCGACCCCCGACCCCGACCTAGCGGCGCCGGCGGCGATCCCCTCGTCCCCGAGCCAGACAACCGTCGAGCTGCGAAGGCGAGGGCGAGTTACGACCGCGAGGCGCGAGCACAGGGCACCCGCAACCCCGCACCCATCCTGCACCTCGCCGGCCAACCTGGAGTACCGCAGACCGCCGGCGACATCAATTGCTTCCTGCAGTGTGAGTGCTTCTCCAACTCTGAATATCTGTTGTGATTTCCGATCTGAATCAAGCGTGCATATGTAGGCAGTAGGCTTGTCACCTGTATGGCTGTGCGCCAGTGCCTCATGTTCTGTTTCCGTTGGCTAGCTAGTAGCTACTAGTATAGTAGGTTGTTAATACTAGTTTTATTTATTTTCAGATGTCTCAATCTCAACCTGAAGTTGAAGAGGACCTTGAGCAAGAGATTTCTCAGTGGATTGATGAGGAAGAAGGGACTGAGAAAGGAGATGTAGGTGCTGCTGATGGTGAAAAAAACATCATTAATGTTGATGAAGAGGAGGGGAAACAGAGAAAGGAGATTGCTTCAAGATCAAACATGTGGAACCACTTCACAAAAATCAAGGAAAATACTGTGCTGGTCAGGGGCAAATGCCGTTACTGCGGTAACGAAATCGCTGCACATCCAGTGCACAATGGTACGTCTGCTATGCGAAGGCATTTTAATAGCTGCAAGAGTAATCCTCATAGAGTTAATGATGATTCAAAGCAAGGTGTCTTGGTAAAAGAAGGAAGTAATCTAGGTACTTGGAAGTTTGATCCAGAAATGCTTAGGGCTGCCTTTGCTGAAATGATTATAGAAGATGAGCAACCATTTGCATTTGGTGAAAAACCTGGTTTTAAGAAGTTTATGGCTCTTGCTTGCCCACGTTTCAATCTTCCTTCTAGAAGAACATGCACTAGGGACACTGTCCAGTTATATTTTCAGCAGAAAGCAAAACTGAAGCTTTTCTTTAAAGAACATTGTGATAGAGTGTGCCTCACAACTGATGGTTGGACATCACAAACACAAGATAGTTACATGACTGTGACTGCCCACTTCATTGATAATGATTGGTGCTTCCATAAGAAGATAATTAGTTTTTTCAAGGTAAAAGGCAAAAAGGGGGATGATATTGGTAAACACTTGCAGAAAGTATTGCTTGAGTGGGGTCTAGACAAAGTAATGACTGTGACAGTTGATAATGCTAGTGCAAATGATAGTGGTATTAGTTATTTGAGGAGGCACTTAAATAACATGAAAACAAGTGTAGCAGAGGGCAGGTACCTTCACATGAGGTGTGCTGCCCATATTGTTAACTTGATTGTGCAAGATGGATTAAAGGAAGTGGACAATTCAATTAAACGTGTTCGTGCTGCTGTGAGGTTTGTCAAGGGTGGTACATCAAGGTTGGTTAAGTTCAAAGAATGTGCTACTTTAGAGAAGGTGGAATGCAAGAAGTTTTTGAGCCTTGATATTTGCACTAGGTGGAACTCCACATATGACATGCTAGCAGCTGCCTGCCCCTATGAAAAGGTGTTTACAAGGTATGGAGATGAAGATCCATACTACACAATAGAGCTGCTAAGAGACATTAAGCCAGGTGCTCCGGGTCCAGGTGTTCCAGAGGAGCTTGATTGGGACAATGCGAGGAAGCTGGCTGATTTTTTGGGTCATTTTGCTGGTGTCACTAAACGTGTTTCAGCATCATTAACGGTGACCGCTCACACCTTGTTCCATGAGATTGGAGAGATTAATGAACTGGTGCAGGAATGGATGAATAGCTCTGATCATATCCAAACAACAATGGCTATGAGAATGAAAGATAAATATGACAAGTATTGGGGGCAATGGCATGAGAATTTAGAAAAGGAGAAGGAGAAGAGGAAGGGGAAGGACATGGAGAAGGAGAAGGAGAACATCAACTTGCTGATTTTTGTTGCTGTGGTCCTTGATCCAAGGTTCAAGCTTTCAGAGTACGTAGAAGTTGCTGTAGATGAAATGTATGGTTCAGCCATTGGGCAGAAAGTTTGGGCTGCACTAAACAAGTGTTTGCATGACTTGTTTGAAGAGTACAGATCCATGTATTCTCCCACAAGTGATGCTACTCCCCAATCAAGTGATTCATCCCCACTTAAACATGATGGAGTGACTTCTGCAAAGTTCAAGACAAGAGTTGCCAAGAGGATGAGGCTCAACACTGGATCTAGCAGCTGCAGTGGGTCTAGGGGATGTAGGACTGAACTAGAGAAGTACTTGGCAGAAGAGTGTGAAGAGGATTGCAGAAAGTTTGATATTCTCAAGTGGTGGAAGGGGCAGTCCACTAGATTTCCAATACTGTCCAAATTGGCTCGTGATGTGCTTGCAATCCCAATCTCCACAGTTGCAAGTGAGTCAGCCTTTAGCACAAGTGGGCGTGTACTAGATGACTTTAGAACTTCACTCACCCCATTTATGGTAGAAGCTCTTATTTGTACACAAGATTGGCTTAGAAGAAGCACTTTCATAGATGTTACAGAGAACACTGAACAATTGACCAAGCTAGAAGAAGGTGATTGAATAACTCAAAACTTCTATTTATTATTTTCTTTGCAAGACTATTAATTAATTAATGGTTGTACCTTTTTAATTTCAGAGTTGATTGAAGAGTTCAAAGACATGGCAATTGCAGACAATGCTTCCAAGTCCCAAGTACAAGGAACCACCAAGTCACAGCAAACCAGATCCTCAAAGGCTAAGTCACAGCTAAGCAAAAAGTCCTCTTAAAGATCATGTGGGTTGAACTAGTCTTCTTTTTTTCTAGTAATGTACTATATCCATGCTGTTTTTAACTATTGCAATATATCTTCAGGTTGTGTTGGTATGCATGGAGCTTGCTGCTACAGCCAACATGGAGCTTGCTGCTACGGCCTACATGGAGCATGCTGATTTATGTTGGGTTTCATGGAGCATGTTCTGTGATTGTATCCTTCATCCTTGTGTGTCATTGTCACTGTGTTGTGTCATTGTTTGGTGATGCTAAAGACTAAAGTCTATGTCTTCCACTTTGATTATTTGTAATCTCACCAATTCCTATGTGGCTGTGTCATGTATCAGCCTATCAGCACTGTGTTGCACTATCAAAACATTTGTACTTTGTTGTCATGTACTCATGTTAATGTGTAGTTTCTTTTATCTATATATTATGTTGTCATTTTTTCATGCAAATACAAAAAATTGGTGCTACAATATTGCTATTGCTTTCTGCTTTCCAGTGGTATGGTCAGTTCGGTCGTGACCGAGACCGAGACCGAACTGACCGAGACCGAATTTGCTCGGTCTTGGCTTTTCAAGAAGACCGATCGGTCCCAGTGATCTGATGACCGAAGTTTCTAAGTAACCGAAGAACCGATCGGTTCGGTTCGGTCTGACCGAACGCCCCAGACCTAATGTTATGTCAGCCGCCCCATCTTTGTTAATGTTTGTGCAACGGGCTTGTTCAACTCTGGTTCTCTTTGGAATGTTAGTTGCAAAATATTACTTCCCTCCGTTTGGAAATACTTGTCACCCGGAAAAATCACTGTAGCAACTTTGACTACATGTCTTTTTCTCTAAAATATTTCTAGTTACTTCAAGCTTTCATATTGTTTGGTAGGTTTTGAGACCATTACATTAGCATTATATACTTTCAAATATATCTAAATATTTTGTAGAAAAAAACGTTGTCGGTGTTTGGTAACCGGCCGACGAGTAGATTTGTGCGCGGTTCGACGGCGATCAGAATGTTTGCGCTTGACACAATGGGTTATACTGGTTCAGGCAAGAAAAGCCCTACGTCCAGTTTGAGGTTTCGCTCGTGTTGCTCGTAGTAGGGATTACAAGCCGTGACGAGAGAGGGATTCGCTCCCAAGTCTCCGTCTCTGTGTTGTGTGTGAGTGTGTTCGTCTGTGTGAGAGGTGAGCTTTTTTGTGAGCCAAAAGAACTCTCCCCCTCCCCCCCGGGCCCAATCCTTCCTTTTATACATCAAGGAGGAACGGTACAGATGGAGGAAAGAAGAAAAAGAAAAGAAAAGGAAGTAAAGATAAGTGAGAAGGCAACGGAGGCTGAGTCGGGCCGTCCTCGCTGGTTCCGGTGTCTTCCGCCGCAATCTCCGCGCCAGGTGGTGTGATGATGTCATCCGTGTCTTGTCTGGGCGCTGTGGAGCGCCCATCCCCTGATCCGCCCTGTGGATCACTGTCGGTGCGCTGTAGTTTCCTGTGGAGCTGGGTGACGGTCATTTCGCGCACTGTTCCTACTGTGCAGCGTACTTGGTGCATGCATTCGCCGTTCCACGCCTGATCCGGATGCGACGTCCCCACGCGGCCGTACGTCAGGCATAGTGCACTTTCGCGCCGTCCAGGAGTGGATATGGAGCGTCTTCTTATCCGAATCTGGCTGGCCGGACACCTGAGTTTGACCAATGCTTCCATGCCGCTGCCGAGCTTGCTTCCCGGCCGCGGTGGTCGGGTCCGCTTCGGGTCGTGTCCCTCCGCCGATCCCGACCACCGCCGGGGTACATGGACGGCGGACGGCGGCTGGCCGGAGTTCGGTCGGAGGCGTCGCTCGACTCCGCGGCGCCCGACTCCCGCCGCGGGGGGTCGGGTTCGTTGCCACGTCCTAAGCCGGGCTCCTTTTAACGCTGGACCAATCGCGGTCCAGGGTGGGGGGCTGCGCTCATGCAGCCACGTGCGCCCAGTCCTTTTGTAGGCTGTGAGGAACGGAGGCTCTGTGGACAAAAGGCCGTCGTTGCGCCTTCCGCCTGACTGGGCCACCCCACGGGCCCAGCTTTCCATCGCTCGGCTATACACAAGGCCTTTGGGCCTCGGACAGCTCCCATACTTCGTTATTCCGTATGTATGCCGTAGAGGGTACCTAGAAAATAGGTATCCGACAGTAGCCCCCGAGTTCTGGCGAGAGCGCCGCGCTGTCGTCGGGACTGATACGGCTGCCGGACGTGGCCATTCACTTCGCCGGCGGGTGCGCGCGAGCGCACCCGCCGGGTGTAGCCCCCGAGGCTGGGAGCTAGTAGGAGACTAGCTTCCAGGCTTTTCTCGAGTTTTCTCGGTGTGACGTTGCAGCGAGCTGTGTCGTTTGCCTGTAGCCGCGATGACTGAGCCCCCGGACCTCCTCTTATGTCCGAGGGGGGAGTGCACTGATCCGGTGGGTAAACTGGTGCACGGCGGATTTCTCCCTGACCTCGCTCAGAGGGCGCGGCCGCCGAAGCCTGCAGCCCACGGGCCGACTGTGGTGGGATTCCATCCTTCCTTCGCTTGTCGCGGCGTGTGGGGGATTGTCCACGTGGCGTCGATGCGGCTGGGCAGTGCTCTTCGGCTTCCGCAGCCGCCCCCTTACGCACCCGGTCCATGCTAGACCGGGCGGTGCGCCTATAAATAGGCCCGCATCCTGAGCCGGGTTTCTTCGAACTCACCATGCTAAGCATCAGAAATCTCGCTCGCGAAAGAGAGACTCGAAGGAAAGAGAAGGAGAGGGCGTCGTGCCCCCTATTCTAGCTTTGCGCCCTTTGCCTCCTCCACCTCCAAGCACTTGCCAAGACCTGATTCCGGTGGTCGAAGCGGTTCCGCTCGCGGTGGTGCCTCCATGTCCGGTAGCCGGGAGCTCGGCGCCCGAGTCGGAGAAGCCTGAGGTCATCATTCTCTCCTCCGACGAGGGAGGAGACGATGACTCGAGCCAAACGACGCAAGCCGGCCGTCGACGTTCGTCTGGTGCTCGCCGGCGCCACCGCAGGTTTTCGTCCTGCTTTGGCGTGGCCCACCGAACTCGGAGTCATTCCCGCGAGGATTAAACGGGCTCTCGTCAGCCCTTGGCGTCCCAGGAGTCGCTCCTGCGAGGATTACGTGGCCTTGGTTTGAGCACCGCCACCCTCGAGGGAGAGTCCCTGGCGCCATCAAGCTGGTTCCACCCACTCAAAGGAATTTTTGCTGCGGGTGGATCCAGTACGGGCCTCTAGGCCTGCTTATCCGGCCATTTGTGGCCAATCCATGGATTCATGGACTAATGTAATCTCTTTTCCTGTTAACGATCTTTCGATCAGCTTTGTACACAGAAATCATGGAATAAAGAGGCTTATTTAGACCCGTTTTAGTTTGTGATGCGACCACGCTGTTGGTCTCTTGTACGAATGCGTGCCTTCGGGCCCCCGATCGTTTCGGGAGTCCGGCCGAAGACGGTTTCGACTTTGTTCGTTTGTCCTTCCGCATCCTGTCGGGAGGATGGAGGATCGGGGCCGTCCGCGACATTCCTCGATGGTTTGATGGGCGGTGCCATTTGAGTTGCAAGCGGGTTTGTTCGAGTGGCACCCTGGTTTACCCTTAGCGGGGACCCGGTTGAGACCAGCGGGGGTCAGTGCCATATGATCCGGGAGATTGTCCCATTTAGTTTCCGAGTCCGTTCGACCGGTCTCGGCGGCTCGTTGCCAGCTCTCGATGAGCAAACCATGGGCTTGTTTCGTCCTCGGACTCGGACGTATTCGGCAGGGGCCCATACGCTTCGCGCATACGGGTACTGGCCGCTGGTGCCCCCCTTTGATTACCCCTTACTCTTGTTTGGCCCAGAGCGGCCGTCGAACCCAACGCTGGGCCGGCCTACGAACTCTTGGGCCGGGAATGGGCCGTCGGAAGCGTTTACAGCTCCTGGCCGCTTTACCTGGGAGCCCAAACCGGCTTCCCTACCAGTTGGGCCCATGAGGCGTCGGACGCGAGGCGTCGCGTCGCTTCGTCGGCGCGGATCTAGAGGCGCGGCGCTTGGACGAAAACGCAGCGGAGAGGCGTGCGCTATCTCCACCTGCACACGTTAGAGCGGAGGAAAACGAAGGGACGCGAGATTTAAGGCGGGAAACGGCACAGCGCCGGTTCGGCGCATATAAACAGGCCATACCTATCCGGGGAGTCTTCTCGCACACCCCAATCGCCCGTTACTGTTGGCCTTTCTTCTCCCTTTGCAACCGCCTTCGATTCCTCTCGCTCCGCGCTGTTTTTCGCCCCAATCGCCACCATTCGCCGTCCGCTTCGCAACCGCCGTCGGTCGATTCGATCCCGGCGTCGTCCGCGCTCCCTCATCCCGTTGAATCTGATGGCGGAGGAGGGAGACGAGTGGCCGGAGTCGGTGGTGACGCGGGAACTGCTGCGCGGGCTGGTCGCGAAGGGTCTCCTTCGCCCGCTCTCTGACGCGGTGGAGTGGATGGTGCCGTCGGAGCGGTCGCCATCTCCGCCGGACGACTACATCGTCTCGTTCTTCCACTTCCACTCCCGCGGGTTCGGGGTGCCGGCGCACCCCTTCTTCCGCGGACTTCTGGGCTACTACGGGATCGAGGTTCAGCACCTCAATCCCAACTCGATCGGCCACATCGCCGGCTTCATCACGCTGTGCGAGGCCTACCTCGGCATTCCCCCCAACTTCGATCTGTGGAGGTACTTCTTCAGGGCGTCGCTCCAGCCCGTCCGCGGGCGGGTCCCGCTCATGGGCTCCGCGAGCCTGCGTCTCCGCGTGGAGCGGGCGTCGGGCTACATCACGTGGGTGCATACTTCCTCCAACTCCGGGTGGCACGATCGGTGGTTCTACTTGAAGAACGAGCGCACCGGCCCGCTGCCCAAGTTCACCAACGCCCGGTTGTCCGGCGCCCCCGATTGCTGGCACTGGGGTCTCGGAGCGAGGGAGATTGCGGCGATCCAACCCCTCCTCGACGCCGTGGCGGTGCTGCGTGACCGGGGGGTGTCGATGGTCGGCATCACCGGCCACTTCCACAGCATCCGCGTGCTGCCGCTGATGCGCCGCGCGCTCCCCATGTGGGAGATGACACCGGACGCCGACCTCCGAGGGACGGCGATGGTGATTGGCGAGCCGCTGAGCCACCGCGAGATCGGGGCGCGGCTGTCGGAGGCGGCCGGCAAGTCCGCCCTGCACTTCATCGACAACGAGTTCGAGTGGCCTGTCGCGGGCCACCCCGCCGCGCTGCCGCACGCCGACGCGATCCGCTTTGTGAGTTTCTTCTCCACGCTTTCCTGATTGATTGGTATTGTTTGTTTCAGAGGAATGAATGCGGCATTCTTGCATCTTCCCTTTGTGTGCAAGGGGTTAGCCGTTCGACGCTCGACAGCCCCCGTGCCCGAGGACGCGGGCCGTCGGGCGGTGAACCGTGCCCATGGGGAGAGGACGAAGCGGCGAAAGGATCGCCGCAAGGCCCGGAAGGACGCCTACGAGGCGAGGAGGAGAGACCGGGCGCGTCGTCGCCGGGGCGGCGAGGCGGTCGACACTGAGTCTGAGTTCAAAAGACACGGACTCGGCGCTCGACCGCAGCAGCGAAGAGGCCGGCGACGGCGGTCACCACGACGACGCGTGGATTGACGACGTCATCCCAGACGACGCCGGCGCGCAGCCGATTCCGGCTGGCGGTGTCGCCGGCGGGGGGGCCCCCGTCGCGGTCCCCGGTGATCGTCGCCGTCGCGCCTCGGCGGGAGCCTCTCAATGTCCTTGTTGCCGTCGCCGCTCCGGCCGGGACTTCCTCCCTTGCCGGGACGGCTTCCGCGTCGCCCCCGAGATCGGCGCGGGGACGACCGAATCCGGGATCGCGCGGGAGACGGTCCCGAGGGACCCGGCGTGCCTCAATCCGACGTGGGGGCGCGGGGTGGCGAGGAGCCCACCCCTGACACAGCAGCTCGTGCGGCCGCCGGACAAGGCTCGGGTCGTCCGCCGGCGAGGCCTGCGCGGAAGCGCAAGCGGTCCGACATGTGAGTTTGCTTTGTCGTGTCTTTTGCGGTCACTTGATTTGTTTTTGTTCGCCTTCTTTCTGATAACGACGTGCGTCCTTGCAGCCCTGCCCCGAATGGGACGGGACCCAGCTGGCCCCTCACAAGGCGCTGCATCTTGCCGCCGAGCAGAGTCGGAGCCAGGGGGGCTCCACTCCACGGCAAGATTACACCACGCGGAGGCAGCCGGAGGTCGTAGCAGCGCCGGAGGAGACGGAGCGGGAGCACGACACGCCGAGGGTCGACGGCGCGGCGACACGACAGGGTTCCGCACCCGTCGCGAGCGCAGCCCCCGACCCCGAGGGTCGGACTGGCGAGCCACGGCCTGGCACCGCCCCACCGCGTGCGCAAGGTGTCGCCGGCGCAGGGGTCGGACCGTCGAGGTCCGTCCGAGGTCGAGCCCGTCGTCGTCGTCGAGGGCCGGTGACGCTGGTAACGTTGCGGGAGCCCATCCGTGAGCCGCCTCCCAGCCGGGAGTGCGGCCGGCGATCCGCGCTGGGACGCGGCCGCCGCCGGCGTGCCGCTGATCCAACGTCTCGCACGGACCGGCTGGGGGCCGGACGTACTGGTGGACACGCCGGAGGGTCCGGTTCCCGTGGTCGACTCGTCGGAGTCGAAAGCCTGGGCGTACATGGCCCAGGAGCTCTCCCACACCTTCAGCAGGCTGGATACAATCAAGGCGTCGGTCGCGACAGAGGTTGACGCCGCAAAGAGGCTGATGATGAACGCTCGGGTTCCTCTCGACGTGAGTGGGAGATCTCTCTGCCCTCTTTCTCCTTTTTGTTTCGGAAGTTCATCGTATTCGCCTTTTTGCCTTATGACTTCTCCTGCTTTCCGCAGACCCTGCTCTCCAACAGCAAGCTCAAGTCGAACCTCATTCGGCACCAACTGAAGGAATACGTCGCGCGAGGCGAAGAGCTGGCGCGCGCGCTGCGTGTCTCCGACCCCATCCGCCGCCGAGCCGAGGCCGCCGAGGCCGCGACGAAAGCTGCGGAGGATGCGGAGAAGAGGGCCGCGGACGCGGAGTCGGCGCTAGGCGGCATGGTCAAGCGCGCCGAGACGGCGGAAAAGCAAGTGCAGGCCCAGGAGCAGGAGCTGCAGAAGGAGCGGACTCCGGACCGCCGCCGACAAGGCGCTGTTGGAAGCCACTCAGCGCGCCGAGGCCGCCGAGAAGAGGGCGGCGGCTGCTGAGACAGCGCTAAGCAGGGAGAGGGAGCTCAAGGTTGCCGCCCAGTCGTCGTTGACCAACGTGACCGGTGAGCTCCAGAAGACGCAGAAGGAGCTGAAGGGTAAGTTAGTTTACCTGTTCTTTGATCATCCCGCTGTGTCGGCTTTTGTCGTTCTTAGACTGAGCGACTGATTCCGTTATTTTGGCCAGACGCACAAGAGCTCCAGGTGCAGTCGCAGGCGGCGCTGGCGGATCTTGACCTGCTACGGCAGGCCATGGAGATCGCTTGCAATGAGATCGGCGTGCCGCGCCCACCAGACGCTACATCTGTGATCCCGCAGGTGGCCGGGCTCCCCGCCTACTTCCGCATGCAGGAGGAGGAGTGCCTCCGGACCGGGGTTCAGCTCGCCTTCGCCGTGTCGAGGAGTCACTACGGAGACCACTTCAAGATCGACGTGCTGGCGAGAGGCTATGAGCCTTCCTGTAGTGAGGCCGACTTGGAGCGGATCGAGGAAGAGGTGGTTCCCTTTGCGCGCCATCTTGCCGACGACAACCTGGACATGATCCCCTCGCGCCGTGGCGAGGGTGAAAATCAGTAGGTTAGGTAGTGATGGTCGGAGTCGGGCCCGTGTGGGCCTTATTTTGTAAACAACGATGTGGGCATGCGCACCCGTTTGTTTATATGGATTTTCGTTTCGCTTTTCGCAAGTTTTTCGTTCGTTTTACTCTTTTCGTGTGGCGATTCGCCTCGAAAACTCGTGATCTCGGAAGATTAACTCAATTCCGACCAGCCGCTCGGGCCGACCCTATCCGCTGGGGCGTCGGGTGCCCTTGATCGAACTGGCCGAGCCTTAAGCCAATATCCGGGGCTCACGATTTTCGTTGCAATTCGTCACACTTCGAGTTTTAGGACGTCGGTTTTGCGTTCGCGGAGGCCCGCTCTTAGTCGAATTGCGTTGTTTCTCTTAAGAGCATCACTCCTAGCGCATACAAAATCAACGCGGCACAAGGCCACACCCGCCGGGTGGAGCCTCCGAGGGGAGCGCACCCAGGCGGCTGCCCAAGAGGTGTGTAAAGAAAACACCAAGATCGTTTGATGTTAACGCATCGGAGAAAGACAACAAACGAATTTACAGAGCTAAGGGTAGAAGCGACGTAGCTGCTCAATGTTCCAAGCGTTGGCGACGAGTTGGCCTTCCGAGTCCATGAGCTTGTACGTTCCGGGACGCAGCACCTCGGCGATGACGAACGGTCCCTCCCACGGCGGTGACAGCTTGTGTCGATCCTTGTTGCTCTGCACCAGTCGGAGAACCATGTCTCCTTCCTTGAACGCGCGGCCGCGAACTCGTCGTCCGTGGTAGCGGCGCATGGCTTGTTGGTACTTGGCGGACCTCATCAAGGCGACTTCTCGGTCCTCATCGATTTGGTCGAGGGCGTCCTCGAGAAAACTCCTGTTGGCCTCCTCGTTGAAAGCGCGAACCCGAGGTGCGCCGTACTCGATGTCAGTCGGGAGCACCGCCTCTGCTCCGTAGAGCATGAAGAACGGCGTTTGCCCAGTCGCCCGACTCGGTGTGGTGCGCAAGCTCCATAACACCGCAGGTAACTCTCGCACCCACCGGCCAGCGTGAACTTTCAATTTGTTGAAAATCCTCGGTTTGAGCCCTTGTAGGATCATTCCGTTTGCTCTCTCGACCTGGCCGTTGGCCTGTGGGTGCGCGACTGATGCCCAGTCGACCCGGATGTTGTAGTCGTCGCAGAATTCGAGGAACTCGTTGCCGGTGAACTGAGTCCCATTGTCGGTGATGATGGAGTTCGGCACTCCGAAGCGGTGGATGATGTCAGTGAAGAATCGAACGGCTTCTGCTGACCGGATCTTCACGAGGGGTCGTGCCTCGATCCACTTGGAGAATTTGTCGATGGCCACCAGCAAATGCGTGTAGCCCCCGGGCGCCTTCTTCAGGGGCCCGACCAAATCCAATCCCCACACGGCGAAGGGCCAAGTGATGGGTATGGTTTGAAGGGCTTGCGCCGGCATGTGGGTCCTTCGAGCGTAGTATTGGCACCCTTCGCAAGTGCGTACTACCTCGGTGGCGTCGGACACGGCCGTGGGCCAGTAGAAACCATGCCGGAATGCTTTTCCGACTAGACTTCTTGGGGCCGCGTGGTGACCGCACTCGCCGGCGTGGATGTCGGACAGTAGCTCTTTTCCCCATTCGATGGGGATGCAGCGTTGAAGCACTCCCGAGTGGCTCTTTTTGTAGAGCTCGCCACCAACTATGACGAATGACTTAGCCCGACGCGCGAGGCGTCTTGCCTGTGTCTGGTCGGCGGGGAGCTGTTCTCGGAGTAGGCAGTCGAGGAATGGAGTCCTCCAGTCGGATACCGGGTCGGGCGCAGCCCCCGAGCCCCCGACCGCCTCGTCGGCAGTCGGACTCGAGCCCCCGACCGCTTCGTTAGCAGTCGGGATAGCAAGAACGGCTCGACCCGAGTCTTCTCCGAGAGGAGAGCGTGTACCTTCTATTGCCGAGAAATCGGCGCCGCCTGGCTGGGTTGTTGAAGCGTCCGTCATGGGTGTGGCTGGCGCCTCACGCACCGACGGCTTCTGCTGGTCGTGGGAGAAGACGCCGACCGGGACGGGGTCCCGGTTGGAGGCCATCTTCGCGAGGCCGTCCGCCTCTTCGTTGTAGCGGCGAAGTACATGACTGACCTGGAAGCCTTCGAACTTTTCTTGAAGTCGCCGCACCTCAGCGCAGTACGCCGCCATCTTCGGGTTTGAGCAATTCGACTCGCTCGTCACCTGATCGGCGATAAGTTGGGAGTCGCCGAAGACCTCCAGCCTTTTGACGCCGAGTTCGATCGCCGCCTTCATCCCGTTGACGAGTGCCTCGTATTCCGCCACGTTATGGGACGCAGGAAAGTTGAGTCGGACCGCGTAGCGCAGGCGGGACCCGAGTGGCGAGACAAGAACGAAGCCGCTTCCGGCGCCTCTTTTTGTCAGCGAGCCGTCGAAAAACATGTTCCAACACTCTCGCTCGACGGGCGCAGGTGGTGGCAGCTGGATCTCGGTCCACTCGGCAGCGAAGTCCGCAAGCACTTGCGACTTGATCGCGGTGCGCGGGGCGAATTCGAGCTCCTGTCCCATGAGCTCGAGGGCCCACTTCGCGGCCTTGTTTGTGGCCTCTTTGCTCCTCAACGCCTCGCCGAGAGGGAAGGAGGTGACCACAGTGATCGGATGCGCGTCAAAGTAGTGACGTAGCTTCCTTTTGGTTATGACGACCGCGTACAACAGCTTCTGCAGCTGAGTCCAGCGGGTCTTGGTGTCGGACAAAACCTCGCTGACAAAGTATACCGGTCGCTGGACTTTCAGAGCGTGTCCGGGCTCGCTCCTCTCGACCACCAGCGCCGAGCTGACCACCTGAGAGGTTGCGGCGATGTACAAGAGGAGAGGCTCGCGCTCTGCAGGGGCTGTCAGGACGGGTGCGTTCGATAGCACCGTCTTAAGCCGATCAAGCGCGGTTTGGGCCTCGGGGCTCCAAACGAAGTGTTCCGACTTCTTGAGCAGTCGGTATAGGGGCAAACCCCTCTCCCCGAGTCGGGAGATGAACCGACTGAGGGCCGCGAGGCATCCCATCACACGCTGTACGCCTTTCAGGTTCTGAATGGGGCCCATCTTCGCGATGGCCTCAATCTTCTCGGGATTGGCTTCGATGCCGCGTTCCGAGACGCAAAACCCAAGTAGCATACCTTTCGGAACTCCAAAGACGCATTTCTCCGGGTTCAGCTTTATGCCGCACGCCCTTAGCTTCCGAAAAGCTCGATCGAGGTCGGCGACGAGGTCGTCGGTCTTCTTGGACTTCACCACGATGTCGTCCACATATGCTTCGACGATCCGACCGATGAGATCGCCGAAACACTTGATCATGGACCACTGGAAAGTTGCCCCGGCGTTTTTCAACCCAAACGGCATCGTTACGTAACAATATACGCCGTACGGGGTGATGAACGCAGTCGCGAGCTGGTCGGATTCTTTCAACGGGATCTGGTGGTAACCAGAGTACGCGTCGAGAAAGCAAAGGGTTTCGCACCCAGCGGTCGAGTCTACGATTTGATCAATACGCGGCAAAGGAAACGGATCCTTTGGGCACGCCTTATTGAGATTCGTATAGTCAACACACATCCGCCATTTCCCATTCTTCTTTTTCACAAGTACAGGATTGGATAACCACTCAGGGTGGTACACCTCTTTGATAAACCCAGCAGCTAAGAGTTTCGATAACTCCTCACCGATGGCCTTGTGTTTCTCCTTGTCGTAGCGGCGCATGTGTTGTCTCACCGGGCGAGAGCCCGGCTTGATACACAGGGAGTGCTCGGCGACGTTCCTCGGGATACCCGGCATGTCGGAGGGCTTCCACGCGAATATGTCCTGGTTGGCTCGGAGGAAGTCGACGAGCGCGCTTTCCTATTTGTCGGAAAGCGTCGTGCCGATGCGCACGGTCTTGCTGTCGGGGTCAGCCGGGTTGAGCGGGATCTCCTTGATATCCTTGGCCGGGTCAAACGACCCGGTCGTGCTCTTGTAGTCGGGCCCGGCCTCCTCAGCCGTCGCAGCGGCAGCTGTGAGCTCGTCCTTGTGCAGGAGTGCTTCCGCGACCTCGCAGGCCTCGCGGTCGCACTCGTAGGCGCGCTGGATGGACGTGCTCACCGTGATGACACCCTTGGGGCCCGGCATCTTCAGCTTGAGGTAGGTGTAGTTGGGGACGGCCATGAACTTCGCGTAACACGGCCGCCCGAGTACAGCGTGGTACGCCCCGGGGAAGTCCACCACCTCGAAAGTCAGCGTCTCGGTGCGGTAGTTGGCGGCGGTGCCGAAGGTCACGGGCAGGTCGATCTGCCCGAGCGGCACCACATGCTTGCCGGGGACGATCCCGTGGAACGGCGCCCGAGTCGGTCGAACGCGGTCCCGACTGATCCCCATGGCGTCGAGAGTTTCTCCGTAGAGGATGTTGAGGCCGCTGCCTCCGTCCATGAGGACCTTGGAGAGCCGCTTCTTGCCGATGATGGGGTCGACAACAAGCGGGTAGCGCCCCGGCCGAGGCACATGCTCCGGGTGGTCGGAGCGGTCGAACGTGACTGCGGAGTCGGACCACTTCAGAAAAGTGGGGACGGCCGGCTCCGCGGCGTAGACCTCGCGGCGGACGAGCTTCTGCTGCCTTCGCGGCGCGCAGGCATCCGGTCCCCCGAAGATCATGAGGCAGCCATCAGGGTGGGGGAAGGCATCGTCATCCCCACCCTTGCCATCATCGTCGCCCTTGGGCGGCGGGTCGTCGCGCTCCGCCTTCTTGGAGCTGCCGGCGAGGAACTTGCGGAGCAGCCCGCAGTCCTTGAGGGCGTGCTTGACGGGGTACGCATGGTTGGGACAAGGCTCCTCGAGCTTCTTCTCGAAGTGGTTGGACGCGCCCTCCGCAGGCGCGCGCTTTGGCTTGCGCTCCGCCGCGGCGACAAGAGATGCCTCCTGTCGCGCGACGTTGCCCTTCTTCTTCTTCTTCTTCTTGGGCTGGCTGGAGGGGCCGGCCCCTCCCGTCGACTCCTCCCTCTTGGCCTTGGCCTTGAGCTTGGCCGGAGTCTTGGTGAAGATCGCCCCCACCGCGTCCTCGCCGGACGCGAAGTTGGTGGCGATGTCGAGGAGGTCCTTGGTTGTGCGTGGGCTGCTGCGCCCCAGCTCGTGCACCAGGGTCTTGTTGGTCGTCCCGGCGAGGAACGCGCTGACGACGTCCGCGTCGGCGATGTTGGGCAGTGCGTTGCACTGCTTCGAGAACCGCCGGATGTAGTCGCGCAGGGTCTCGTCGGGATTCTGGCGGCAGTTCCGGAGGTCCCACGGGTTCCCGGGACGCTCGTACGTCCCCTGGAAGTTGCCGATGAAGACGTCCTCCAAATCCTCCCAGCTCTGGATGATCCCTTCTGGGAGGTGCTCAAGCCATGCCCGCGTTGGGTCGGCGAGGTAGAGCGGGAGGTTGCGGATGATGAACTCGTCGCTGTCAGCTCCGCCAGCCAGACAGGAGAGTCGGTAATCACCCAGCCAAATAGCCGGGTTCGAGTCACCCGAGTACTTGGTAATGCTGGTCGGCGCGCGATACCGCTGCGGGAACGGTGCGCACCGAATGTGACGTCCAAACGCGCGTGGCCCCGGAGGTGGAGGGCTCGGGCTCCGGTCCTCCTCCGGGTCGTAGCGTCCACCTCGTCGAGGGTGGTAGCCGCGCATCTCGGCTTCGTGCCGAGTGCCACGGGCCTGGTCACGCCTGCGCGCGTCGAGAAGTGTGCGCGCATCCCGCATAGGCCCCACGCGGTCCTTGAAGGGAGGCAGGTTGCGGCCGCCCGATCCGCGCGTCGGCTGCGCTACAGACACCTCCTTGTCGTCGCGGCGGTCGACGGAGCGTTGCAAGGCGCCCAGAGCGCGCTGCCGGGACAGCGAGCTCTCGGCCTGCTGCTACGCCGCTACCTCGAGTAGGCGCAGTAGCTCTTTGCGCTTCCGCTCGTCCTCCGGAGTCACTGGCCGCGGAAGATCTCGCGCGAGGGCCGCTGCCGCCGCCAGGTTTTGGCTGGCTCGCGGGAGTTGAAGCGGGGTGCCCGCGATGTCATGCACGATGCGGTGCTGTACATCGCGCGCCATGGTGCGGGCGCGCCCCGCGGGGGTACGCCGCTGGGCAATCGCCTGCTCCAGGAGCTGACGCTCCCGCTCGATGCCGCACTCCATGTCGGCGAGCTCCCGCCTCCGCGCGAGCAGCTGCTCCAGTGCTGGCAGGTCTTGTGGCGGGGGTGTAGCGCCCCCTACCACGGGCACTGGACGCGGGTCCGCGCCTCCATCGCCGGATGGCACGTTCCCATCATCACCTTCCCCATCGCTGGGGTCGGCAATATCCCCATCTCGAATCTCGGCCATGAAACACTCGCGGGACGGGTCGAACGTGAGCACGTCGAAGCACTCAGCAAGGAGATCCTCAACAGAGTCGTGGTCCTGGGTGTCGGCGGGCTCCGCGCCCACAGACAGGGATGCGCCAATGGCGGGACCGGGAGGTCCAGTCCGGCTTGGCGGGAAGCGGCACGCGAGCTCGTGCTCCAACGCCTCCATGGACTCCCGTAGCCGCGGTGGCAGGGAGGCTCGACGCTCCCAGGCCTCGTAGCCAGGCGGGAGTGGTGGTCCCTCAACAAGGCAGTTGTTGAGGAGCGCCAGCGCGTAGAAGATACGCCGGCATTCATCTGGCCGGGGGTTCGCACCGAGGTACGCTTCGATGCGCACGGGCAGTGCTCGGGCCCCCGGTCCGCGCGAGAGGTAGACATCCGAAGTGAAAACGCGCAGCGGCTCCGCGCCGGCGCTGCTGCGCATCCGCTGCAGCTCGGCGTGGTCCGTCACGTAGTCCACGTCACCGAAGCGGAAGACACGGTACGGAACCGTGACTGGGGTGTAGAACCGGGAAGAAGGCGCGGCGGAGCGCCTCCGGTCCCTTCCGCGGACGCTCCCACGAAGCGGGAGATGACCGCGAGATGCTGGCGGCCACGAAGCCATCAGCTGGCGATGTGGTCGTCGTCGAACGCGCTGAGGTCCCCCTACCTGGCGCGCCAACTGTCGGTGTTTGGTAACCGGCCGACGAGTAGATTTGTGCGCGGTTCGACGGCGATCAGAATGTTTGCGCTTGACACAATGGGTTATACTGGTTCAGGCAAGAAAAGCCCTACGTCCAGTTTGAGGTTTCGCTCGTGTTGCTCGTAGTAGGGGTTACAAGCCGTGACGAGAGAGGGATTCGCTCCCAAGTCTCCGTCTCTGTGTTGTGTGTGAGTGTGTTCGTCTGTGTGATAGGTGAGCTTTTTTGTGAGCCAAAAGAACTCTCCCCCTCCCCCCTGGGCCCAATCCTTCGTTTTATACATCAAGGAGGAACGGTACAGATGGAGGAAAGAAGAAAAAGAAAAGAAAAGGAAGTAAAGATAAGTGAGAAGGCAACGGAGGCTGAGTCGGGCCGTCCTCGCTGGTTCCGGTGTCTTCCGCCGCAATCTCCGCGCCAGGTGGTGTGATGATGTCATCCGTGTCTTGTCTGGGCGCTGTGGAGCGCCCATCCCCTGATCCGCCCTGTGGATCACTGTCGGTGCGCTGTAGTTTCCTGTGGAGCTGGGTGACGGTCATTTCGCGCACTGTTCCTACTGTGCAGCGTACTTGGTGCATGCATTCGCCGTTCCACGCCTGATCCGGATGCGACGTCCCCACGCGGCCGTACGTCAGGCATAGTGCACTTTCGCGCCGTCCAGGAGTGGATATGGAGCGTCTTCTTATCCGAATCTGGCTGGCCGGACACTTGAGTTTGACCAATGCTTCCATGCCACTGCCGAGCTTGCTTCCCGGCCGCGGTGGTCGGGTCCGCTTCGGGTCGTGTCCCTCCGCCGATCCCGACCACCGCCGGGGTACATGGACGGCGGACGGCGACTGGCCGGAGTTCGGCCGGAGGCGTCGCTCGACTCCGCGGCGCCCGACTCCCGCCGCGGGGGGTCGGGTTCGTTGCCACGTCCTAAGCCGGGCTCCTTTTAACGCTGGACCAATCGCGGGCCAGGGTGGGGGGCTGCGCTCATGCAGCCACGTGCGCCCAGTCCTTTTGCAGGCTGTGAGGAACGGAGGCTCTGTGGACAAAATGTAACAGCCCAAAAATTTAAATACAATAAAATTCACTCAGAAATTGAACTTTTTAGATTAATAGGTAATTCCATGATTTTACAAAAATAAAATCTCATTAAAGTAGTTCAATAAATAGAATTTGAGAATTTCTAAAATAAAAGTTCGTGCTCAAGTGCTTGTTTTGTTTTTCCTTTTATCTGGATTTCATTTGGTGTTTAACTCTCTCTCTCCCAAATTTGAATTCCATTCAAATTTGTCCAAACCAAAAATCTGAGAAATGTTCAAAACATTTCTTTCCTGGGCTGCTTCTTTCTTCACTATCCTTCGCCGGCCCAGCCCAACTCTCTCTCTTCCTTTCTCTCTTTTTCCGAGCAGGCCGCCTTCCCTCCTCTCTTTTCTCCCTGGCCCAGCGCAGCCCGTGCAGCCCGGCCCAGCCCAGCCGGTCTGTCGTCTTCCTCGTGAGAGAGGGAGAGCAGAGCTCTCTCGAGCTCTCTCGCCGCGCCGCCGCGTTTCCCCTCTTCTCTCTCTACCTTTCCACCTCGACGTCCTCGAGCCGCTGTAGCCATCCCGCTGCGACGTCATCTCGGCCAGCGATTCACCACCTCGGCGTACGGGGCGGCGCCGAGCCATTTAAGCCGGCATGGAGGCCGCCGGAAATTCCGCTCTCACGGCGCGATGACGAGCTCATCAAGCGACGACCAGGAGCGCCGCGCAGCTTCGCGACCAAGCAACCGACCTCCCAGCGCCGCAACTTGAGCCAATGAGCAGCCGCCACGAGCAATGCCGCCGGAAATATCTCCGCCGGCGAGCTTCTCTCTCCGTCTCGATTCGTCGCACCGCTCGCCAGCTAGAGTACGGCCTCACCTCTGCCCATACCGCGCCGCATTGACCATCCTCGGCCCCTGCGCCAAGCCACGCCGTCAATGCGCCGCGGATAGGATCGACGCCGGGGGAAAATATCGCCGCCGGCGATATCTCTGCGCAAACCGCCTCCCTCGGCCTATAAATAGGCTCGAGCCTCTCCCACACGACTCGCCATCGCCACCGCACCACATTTCCACCACCACAGCCCCTCAATCGTCGTCGATCCCCTTTCGTCCCCAATTCCGGCCGCCGCGCCATTTCCCCTGTTCCGGTGAGCTTTCTTCTCTCTCTCTGCCTCTACTCCTTCCTGCTGCCCTAACTAACCTATCCCGAGCCCTAAACCTAGCCTAACTAAGCCGCAACCTAGCACGCACCGTGCGCCCCCATCCGCCGCCGCGCCATCTCGACGCCGGCGACCCACACGGCCGCTCTGGCCCGGCCGAGCACGCACGCACACTCCTCACCATCACACACGCCTCCCGCAACCGCACCAACTCGACTCCGCGCACGCGCACGCGAGATCCCGCGCGCGCCGCCGCCGCGCCTGTTTCCGGCGACCTCGCGCCGCCGCCCTAGCGCTTCCCGGCGTGCACATCTTCCACCCCCGGATCCGCCGTCTCGCGGCGAGCCCTGCGACGAGGTCCCGTCCGCCCTAGGCAACCCTAGCCGCCAGCGGCGAGCGCTCCGGCGAGCCGCCGCCGTGTCCAGCCCAGCGCCGCCGTCGCTGACTCAGTCGCCACCGTCCGCGTGGCGTCCGCGTGGCGTCCACATGGCGTCCACGTCAACCGTGGACCCCACCGCTTAATCCCAGTCAGCTCACATCTCTCTTTTCCTTCCATACACCCGGACCACGTGAACCACCCTCACACACACAGCCGGTCCACAGATCTTGTGCGCCTAGTCCACAGAACAGTAGCCCGGGGTGCACTTAGCAGCCCGACCCCACCAGTCAGCCTCTGAATTCGAATCTTTTCTGCTAGATCCACCCGGCTAGTGCACACAGAATCTTATTTCGACACTTTCCCTTTATAGAAAAATTCCAGAAAAATTCCTAAAAATATCTTATATTCCCTAGATTATTTTGCCACCTTTTCCCAACATCAGAAAAATATAATATTTCCATAATAAATAGGAATCTATAGGAAGCTTAATCCCTTTCCTTTATACCATAATTCCACCCTTCTAGCTTCTATTAATAGATTCTTTTCCTGATCATCCTATTTATTTCAATCCTATATATTCATATCAATTCCTATTCTATTTGAGTTTATTTGGTTATTTATTTGGATCTTATTTGGTCGCATTTATTTTATTTTGCGTTAGTTATTTATTCGTCGGTATTTTGCGTAATATAGCTAGCGAGGAGTTCGAGGAAGAGCCCGAGGACCCGGATTACGAGGAGGAGCACGAGGAAGAGTTTGAAGGCAAGTCCTAACTATCCTTGATCATATTGACCCTATGATTTATAACCACATCCTATGAATGGCCTGTTTTAAATGCTTATATATGGTGCATGCTTATTTTATTATTTGAAATGTTGTGTTAGTTATAAACCTAGTAGGATAGCCATCCTTGATATTGATGTCTGTTACCTTGTTAAACCTAGGATGTTTCCTTCATTATGATATAATAATGCAGGATTAATACCTTGATATTAGATCACTTAGGGAGTTACCGCAGCTTTTTAGTTGCTACACAATAATCATGAATTTTAGTGAAATGTGTGAAAATGTGCGCTTGGTGTGTGTGAGTAAACAAAATGGGAGGGTGATAACCAACTAGTGTGTTGGGGGTGAAGTGGGATGTTTTGAGGCGGGGGCGAGATGGTGATCGGTGATTAGTGATAGGTGGAAGATGCTCGCCTCTGCCGGTTAAGGACCGGTTCGTTGGACCTCGCCCTAGTGAACCCCGTGCAACCAACAGATCCTGTTATGGGCAGGACTTGGCCCTAACTTTCTGGTGTTTACCACTTGATCCACCTAGGAGGCGGTAGTGCAGCGAGCAACCAGGAGCAGACACGATATCGTAATTGGTCGTTGTCCGACTTGGCCATTGGGCCATTGACTACTTATAGTCGCATTGTAAGTCCCTGGGTCAGTAATGGCTCGTGGGTGGGATTGTGGGGACACTCGGGAAAGGTGGGTTTCGCTATGTTGCTCCCTTGCTAAGAGCGATGTAGTCTGTGGGTAAAGATGTACACCTCTGCAGAGTTAAAATCTATCCGGATAGCCGTGTCGCGGTCACAGACGCGCTACGGTTGAGTTCACAAAGATTAGTTTTACTTACTCCTCGAAGTGTGAGTGGGCGGTAGTTTGCCCGTGTTTTGGAAGTGAGAGTCGGTACGGCCGTGCGCCCGAAGGCTCGCCTAAAATCTGGGAACTGGCGGGATTGACGTATCTCCCCCAGGGCCAACCCACTTAATCATGACAAACAAATTCTTTAGAAAAGGTTTACGCTTTTAAAATGAACCCTGCATTAAATTAAGCTTTCTGCTAAAATATAAGCTGTATAGCCTAATCCTTCATAAAGCCATATATGCATTTACAATTCCCTTGTGTAGTGTTAGGACTTGCTGAGTACCCTATGTACTCACCCTTACTTTAATTATTCAGAAGAAGATGCTCAGTATGAAGATGGTGGTGACGACGAGTAGGGTTTGCGTTCGTCGCCCGAGTTGCCTGTAGAAGTTGGACTCTTCGCTTTCCGCTTGTGTTGTTAGTTTGTGGCCAGGCCTGCCGGCCACTGGTATTGTATTTTGTAGTCTTTGCAAGACATTTGTGGTATTGTAACAATAATCGAAGTATGGATTTGGTATTATCTTTGTTTTGTGCGTATCAACTACTGATCTAGGGATTGGTACGGTAAGCACAGTGGATTCCAGGAATGGGGTCCGACAGAGAGTGGTATCAGAGCCGTACTTGGCCGTAGGACGCAACCCTAGGAAAAACCACCGCTGAGAGTTTCTTACCTTGACATAAAAACTACTTTATGAATATCCTTCCCTATCTTATCTCTCCTTCCCTCTAAAGTCTATTATTAAAAGGCTTATAAAATTTCCTCCTTGATCTGTTCTAACATCTCCAAATTTATTTGGCAGATGGAAGAAGGTCCTTGGACTTGGTCTTATGCTAATGAAGACAGTGGTTTTCCTGCACTCCTGGCTGACACCATGAAGAAGATGGGATACACTCGAGCCCCAGATTATCATTGGCAGGAAACCGTGAACCAGGGGGCACCAGTCTGCAAGATGTGTGTACATGTTGATGGAGTCCCTCCCCACTCCGACATACAGCCATGGACTGGGTAGGTCACAGGCGCCAGGTTTGAGGATACTCTGCAGATGGCTGCCCGAGGAGTTTTACTGGAGCTTTGCCAGAAGAACATCGGCTTCAGCGGGACTACTCCTTTCAAGTACTTCCCTGTGAAGGATGTGGATAATGAAGTTTGGAAGCATCGTGTGGCTACACTTGAGGGTCCCACCAAGACAGTTGATGATCCTACCTTGGCTGCCACCGCACGATACTTGTTGGCTTTGGACAACTTATATGAAGACCACGCCCATGAGTGGGGCAAGGCTTATAGGCATGCCATGAGGGCAGAAGAGAAGATCAAGGACTTGGAAAGGCAGCTGGACATTGCTCAGAACCAAGCCATAGAAGCTTAGGAGCGCGCCAACCAAGCCCTAAAGACTATGGCAGAGAATGCTCAGCGCCACGCCCAGGAGTTGGAGGCCCTGCACCAAGTGGGGATATGTCGAAGCGCACGCACCAGGCAGACTGCAAGGAAGCGGAACTTTGTTACCTCTACCAGTGGTGAGCGCCAGCTACCCCCTACAGCTCCTGTTTTGGATGATGTTGCTCGAGGAACAATCTCTCGTCAGGGACCTACAAATGGGAACCGATCTGAGGATGATGATGAGAGTGATGATGATGACTCACACGGCTCCGACAACTCAGATGGATCTGATGACCAGGATGGAGGTATGGATATCTCTGAGGTTGCGGAAACGGAGGAAGATCCAGAAGAGGACCCAGAGGAGCCACCTCAGGAGGATGACCAGTTAGATTCCCCCACACCGATGGTTGAAGACGCCGCTCCAGCTGTTGAGAACGCCCCAGAAGCTGCTGAGCCCAACAGTGGGTTTACCTCCCACAACCCGTTCATAATCAATGATGATGACTTCAACCTCTACGAGCAGTGGCGTAGGGATCGTGGGATCAGTGGTTGAGTAGTTTCGGGCAGTGTAGTAGTATCTTGGGGCTTTTGTACCAGTAGCTAGCAGCAGCTATCCTGGTAGCTAGTAGTGACTCAGTAGCATCCTAGTAGTAGGTAGTGTCCTAATAGTTTGTATAACTCGTCTGTAGTACGTCTTGTATAATACACCTTATCTAATGAATAAAAGTTATCTATGCTTGTAATATAGAGTGCTTGTGTGTATTTGCAAGTTTCTTGGTTCTTTGGTTGAGTGCTTGGGTGATTCAAGAACAACCTAATTAAGTAAACTATCTAATAAATAGAACTAAAAGTTTAGTACTGGTCTCAACTCCCGTCTTACCCTCACCTATGGAAACAGGATGCCGCCAAAGAAGAAGTCTGCTCGCATTGAAGCTCGTCGTGAGCGTGATGCAAAGGCTGCTGAAGATGACAATCGTAATGAACAGCCTGAAAGGGGTAGGACAATCGCCGGAGGAAAGAAGAAGAACCGCCGTAATCCATCGCCACGAAGGAATGATAGGAGGAATGAGCGGGACAATCGTGAGGAACATGAAGGGAGCCGTCACGATGAGAATGACGGAGATCGTGAGGAGGAAGTGAATCAGCACAACACTGCAGGGAATAACCAAACCAGGAATCAGGGACCACCACCGCCGCCACCCCTTACTCTTGCGGAAGTAATGGCAAATCAGACTCAACTCCTGCAAGCCATCGCCCAAGGGATGAATCAGCAGAACCATGGACCTCCACCTCAATCCAGGATGACCGAGTTTATGAGGCTCAGGCCGCCTACCTTCGACAGCACGGATGATGACCCCTTGGCAGCTGATGACTGGCTTCGCAACATCAACAAGAAGCTCAACTTGGTCACTATTGACGCTCATGAAAAAGTGATGTTAGCATCGCATCAGCTTGTTGGAGCAGCAGGAGAATGGTGGGACAACTACCGTGAAGCAACAGCAGACCCAGACACTATCACTTGGGATGAGTTTCAGCAAGCCTTTCGTGACTACCACATTCCAGAAGGAGTCCTAGAGATGAAAGCAGATGAATTCCGCTCTCTGAGGCAAGGACCAATGACAGTAAATCAGTATATCAAGAAATTTATGAAGCTGGCTCGTTATGCTCCAGAAGAAGTGAACACTGACAAGAAGAAGCAGGATCGCTTCAGGAAAGGTCTCAATGGCAGTTTGAGGACCCAGTTGGTGACTCACATCTACCCAGATTTCAATACTCTCATGAATAAGGCTCTGCTACTTGAGGATTCCCGTTCCTACCTTGATAATGAGAGGAAGCGTAAGTTCCAGGCACAGAAGAGCAAGCAACAGGAGAGGTTGCAGAGGCCTAAGTTTGGATACCAGCCAAAGCAGAGGAACCAGCAAACCATGCAGTATCGCACTCCTGCAGCAAGTCAGCAGCAATCCAACCAAATGTATCGTGGGCAAAGTTCGAACACTCAGCAGAGGGGTAGTACTCAGGTCTCTCAGGCACCTGTCAAAGGCAGGGCATGCTTCAACTGCAGGGACCCAGGCCATATGATTGCTAATTGCCCCTACAACAACAACAGACAGCCACCTGCAGTGTCAAACAATCCAGGAGCCCGATCCGCAGTGTCTGGAGTAGGACGTGGAGGACCCCAGGCTTCAGGCCAGCAGAAGAGGACCCAATCTTTTGGACAAGGACGGGTCAACCACATTGATGCTATGGATGCCGAGGACGCGCCGGACGTCGTACTCGGTAAGTTTCTTGTCAATTCCGTACTTGCAACAGTTCTATTTGATTCTGGAGCTTCGCATTCGTTCGTTTCTTCGAAGTTTGTTGCTGAGCATGGACTACCAACTGTTTTACTTAAAATCCCCCTGATGACAAAATCCCCTGGGGCAATGATCAAGTGTCAACTAGAATGTCCTCGGGTTAAAATCCTTTTAAGTGGGGTAGAGTTTCTAGCAAACCTAGTAGTCCTTAGATCAAGTGGAATAGATGTTATCCTTGGAATGGACTGGTTAACGAAGCATAAAGGGAATATATCTTGTGCTGATCGTAAAGTTACAGCAACAAATCACAAGGGAGTCACCATAGAATGTCAGCCCAACCTGATAACTTCAGAACCAATGGTGTGCAGCATGGAAGCTAAACCCTTAGAAGAAGTGCCAGTGGTTTGTGAATATCCTGATGTCTTTCCTGAGGAATTACCTGGAATGCCACCAGACAGGGATGTTGAGTTCATCATTGACTTAATCCCCGGAGCAACTCCAATTGCAAAGAGACCTTATCGGATGGCAGCAAATGAGTTGGCTGAGTTAAAGGAACAAATAAGAGAGTTACAAGAGAAGGGTTTCATTCGACCTAGCTCATCACCATGGGGAGCACCTGTTTTGTTCGTAAAGAAGAAGGACGGAAGTCTCAGAATGTGCATAGACTACCGTTCCCTGAATGAGGTAACCATCAAGAATAAGTATCCCCTGCCCAGGATCGATGATTTGTTTGATCAGTTGAAGGGAGCCAAGTTCTTCTCTAAGATTGACTTGAGGTCAGGTTACTATCAGCTGAAGATCAGAGTTAGTGATATTCTGAAGACAGCATTTGTAACTCGGTATGGTCAATACGAGTTCACCGTGATGCCATTTGGATTAACCAATGCCCCAGCATATTTCATGAACCTAATGAATAAGATCTTCATGGAAGAGTTGGACAAGTTTGTCGTAGTCTTTATTGATGACATACTTATCTACTCTAAAAGTGCCGAAGAACATGAGGAACATCTAAGGATTGTATTGGAAAGACTAAGAGACCATGAGCTTTATGCAAAATTCAGCAAGTGTGAATTCTGGTTACAAGAAGTCGCATTCTTGGGACATATCATAAATGAAAATGGAGTCGCAGTGGATCCTGCAAAGGTAGAAGCAGTGATGAATTGGAAACAACCAAAGAATGCCTCAGAAGTCCGAAGTTTCCTTGGATTAGCAGGGTACTATAGGAGATTCATTGAAGGTTTCTCCAAGATTGCAAAACCAATGACGGAGTTAACAAAGAAAGATAAGAGGTTTGAATGGACTCCAGCATGTGAGAAGAGTTTCCAAGAGTTAAAAGAAAAGTTAACAACGGCCCTAGTGCTTACCTTGCCTGATATACACAAGGACTTTGTGGTATATTGTGATGCCTCTCGACAAGGACTTGGATGTGTTCTGATGCAGAATGACAAGGTTGTTGCATATGCTTCGAGGCAATTGAAGGTTCATGAGAATAATTATCCTACCCATGATTTGGAATTAGCAGCTGTGGTACATGCCTTGAAAATATGGAGACATTATTTAATTGGAAACAAGTGTCATCTTTACACTGATCACAAGAGCTTAAAGTATATCTTCACTCAGACAGAGCTGAATTTAAGGCAGAGAAGATGGTTGGAATTAATAAAGGATTATGACATTGAGCTGCAGTATCACCCCGGAAAGGCAAATGTGGTTGCTGATGCATTAAGTCGTAAGGCTTATTGTAACAATCTGAAGGTAGTCACTACAAATCAGGCTTTGATTGATGAGATGAACCAATTGAACCTGCAAGTTGTAAGTCAGGGACGTGTCAACACTTTGTGTGTCAAGCCAACCTTGGAAAGTCAGATCAGAAGGGCTCAAGGAAAAGATGAGGAAATTCAGGAGATAAAAGAAAAGATTGGAGAAAACAAAAGCCCTGGATTTAGGATGGATCCCAGTGGAATTCTTTGGTTTGAAGATCGGAGTTGCCTAAGACCCGAGATAACGACTTAAGACAGCTCATCATGAATGAAGCACATAACTCCGCATATTCCATTCACCCTGGAGCCACCAAGATGTATCAGGATTTAAAACAGAAGTACTGGTGGGTTGGAATGAAAAGAGATATAGCCGAATACGTTGCTCGTTGTGACACATGCAGAAGAATCAAAGCGGAACATAGTAGACCAACTGGATTACTACAGCCTCTACCCATCCCGGTATGGAAGTTTGATGAAATCGGAATGGATTTTATTGTGGGTTTGCCCCGATCCAAGAAAGGAAATGATTCAATATGGGTAATAGTAGACAGACTTACAAAAGTAGCTCGCTTCGTCCCTGTGAAGAAAGTATACAGAGGAGAACAGTATGCGCAGTTATATGTGGATCACATATTGAAGTTACATGGAGTTCCAAGCAGAATAGTGTCGGATCGTGGTCCCCAGTTTACTTCCCGATTCTGGAAAAGTCTACATGCCCTGTTAAGAACAAAGCTCGATTTCAGTTCAGCTTACCACCCACAGACTGATGGACAGACAGAACGTGTAAATCAAATCCTCGAAGACATGTTGAGAGCATGCGTTCTGACATATGGAAAAGATTGGGAGAAAAGCTTGTCGTTTGCAGAATTTTCTTATAACAATAGTTACCAAGCAAGTTTGCAGATGGCACCGTTCGAGGCACTATATGGCAGGAAATGCAGAACACCCTTGATGTGGTCAGAGGTAGGAGAGCGATCTCTGTTTGGACCAGCTATCATCAGAGATGCCGAAGAGAAAGTTGCCATCATCCGTGAGAATCTCAAAGCGGCACAAAGCAGACAAAAGAGTTATGCCGATACCCGACGACGGGAGCTTGCCTTTGAAGTGGGAGATTATGTGTACCTTAAGGTATCCCCGATACGAGGTACTCGAAGGTTTCAGATTCAAGGGAAGCTAGCTCCGCGATATGTTGGACCCTTCAAAGTACTCAATAGAGTGGGAGCAGTAGCGTATCGTCTCGAACTCCCAGCGGAAATGTCCGATGTGCATAATGTTTTCCATGTCTCGCAATTGAAGAAGTGTTTGAGGGTGCCGGAAGAGCAAGTACCGCTGGAAGCTATGGACCTCCAGCCAGACCTACGCTATCAAGAGCTACTAGTAAAGATATTGGATGTCGTGACTCGCCAAACAAGGAGAAATGCTGTAAGATTCTGCCGAGTCCAATGGAGTAACCACACCGAGGCAGAAGCTACGTGGGAACGTGAAGATGACTTGAAGAAGGAGTTTCCCTACCTGTTCGAAGAAGCTTCCGAATCTCGAGGACGAGATTCCCTTTAAGTGGGGTAGGTCTGTAACAGCCCAAAAATTTAAATACAATAAAATTCACTCAGAAATTGAACTTTTTAGATTAATAGGTAATTCCATGATTTTACAAAAATAAAATCTCATTAAAGTAGTTCAATAAATAGAATTTGAGAATTTCTAAAATAAAAGTTCGTGCTCAAGTGCTTGTTTTGTTTTTCCTTTTATCTGGATTTCATTTGGTGTTTAACTCTCTCTCTCCCAAATTTGAATTCCATTCAAATTTGTCCAAACCAAAAATCTGAGAAATGTTCAAAACATTTCTTTCCTGGGCTGCTTCTTTCTTCACTATCCTTCGCCGGCCCAGCCCAACTCTCTCTCTTCCTTTCTCTCTTTTTCCGAGCAGGCCGTCTTCCCTCCTCTCTTTTCTCCCTGGCCCAGCGCAGCCCGTGCAGCCCGGCCCAGCCCAGCCGGTCTGTCGTCTTCCTCGTGAGAGAGGGAGAGCAGAGCTCTCTCGAGCTCTCTCGCCGCGCCGCCGCGTTTCCCCTCTTCTCTCTCTACCTTTCCACCTCGACGTCCTCGAGCCGCTGTAGCCATCCCGCTGCGACGTCGTCTCGGCCAGCGATTCACCACCTCGGCGTACGGGGCGGCGCCGAGCCATTTAAGCCGGCATGGAGGCCGCCGGAAATTCCGCTCTCACGGCGCGATGACGAGCTCATCAAGCGACGACCTGGAGCGCCGCGCAGCTTCGCGACCAAGCAACCGACCTCCCAGCGCCGCAACTTGAGCCAATGAGCAGCCGCCACGAGCAATGCCGCCGGAAATATCTCCGCCGGCGAGCTTCCCACTCCGTCCCAATTCGTCGCACCGCTCGCCAGCTAGAGTACGGCCTCACCTCTGCCCATACCGCGCCGCAATCTTGACCATCCTCGGCCCCTGCGCCAAGCCACGCCGTCAATGCGTCGATAAGGTCGACGCCGGAGGAAAAATATCGCCGCCGGCGATATTTCAGCGCGAACCGCCTCCCTCGGCCTATAAATAGGCTCGAGCCTCTCCCACACGACTCGCCATCGCCACCGCACCACATTTCCACCACCACAGCCCTCAATCGTCGTCGATCCCCTTTCGTCCCCAATTCCGGCCGCCGCGCCATTTCCCCTGTTCCGGGCTTTCTTCTCTCTCTCTGCCTCTACTCCTTCCTGCTGCCCTAACTAACCTATCTCGAGCCCTAAACCTAGCCTAACTAAGCCGCAACCTAGCACGCATCGTGCGCCCCCATCCGCCGCCACGCCATCTCGACGCCGGCGACCCACACGGCCGCTCTGGCCCGGCCGAGCACGCACGCACACTCCTCACCATCACACACGCCTCCCGCAACCGCACCAACTCGACTCCGCGCACGCGCACGCGAGATCCCGCGCGCGCCGCCGCCGCGCCTGTTTCCGGCGACCTCGCGCCGCCGCCCTAGCGCTTCCCGGCGTGCACATCTTCCACCCCCGAATCCGCCGTCTCGCGGCGAGCCCCTGCGACGAGGTCCCGTCCGCCCTAGGCAACCCTAGCCGCCAGCGGCGAGCGCTCCGGCGAGCCGCCGCCGTGTCCAGCCCAGCGCCGCCGTCGCTGACTCAGTCGCCACCGTCCGCGTGGCGTCCGCGTGGCGTCCACATGGCGTCCACGTCAACCGTGGACCCCACCGCTTAATCCCAGTCAGCTCACATCTCTCTTTTCCTTCCATACACCCGGACCACGTGAACCACCCTCACACACACAGCCGGTTCACAGATCTTGTGCACCTAGTCCACAGAACAGTAGCCCGGGGTGCACTTAGCAGCCCGACCCCACCAGTCAGCCTCTGAATTCGAATCTTTTCTGCTAGATCCACCCGGCTAGTGCACACAGAATCTTATTTCGACACTTTCCCTTTATAGAAAAATTCCAGAAAAATTCCTAAAAATATCTTATATTCCCTAGATTATTTTGCCACCTTTTCCCAACATCAGAAAAATATAATATTTCCATAATAAATAGGAATCTATAGGAAGCTTAATCCCTTTCCTTTATACCATAATTCCACCCTTCTAGCTTCTATTAATAGATTCTTTTCCTGATCATCCTATTTATTTCAATCCTATATATTCATATCAATTCCTATTCTATTTGAGTTTATTTGGTTATTTATTTGGATCTTATTTGGTCGCATTTATTTTATTTTGCGTTAGTTATTTATTCGTCGGTATTTTGCGTAATATAGCTAGCGAGGAGTTCGAGGAAGAGCCCGAGGACCCGGATTACGAGGAGGAGCACGAGGAAGAGTTTGAAGGCAAGTCCTAACTATCCTTGATCATATTGATCCTATGATTTATAACCACATCCTATGAATGGCCTGTTTTAAATGCTTATATATGGTGCATGCTTATTTTATTATTTGAAATGTTGTGTTAGTTATAAACCTAGTAGGATAGCCATCCTTGATATTGATGTCTGTTACCTTGTTAAACCTAGGATGTTTCCTTCATTATGATATAATAATGCAGGATTAATACCTTGATATTAGATCGCTTAGGGAGTTACCGCAGCTTTTTAGTTGCTACACAATAATCATGAATTTTAGTGAAATGTGTGAAAATGTGCGCTTGGTGTGTGTGAGTAAACAAAATGGGAGGGTGATAACCAACTAGTGTGTTGGGGGTGAAGTGGGATGTTTTGAGGCGGGGCGAGATGGTGATCGGTGATTAGTGATAGGTGGAAGATGCTCGCCTCTGCCGGTTAAGGACCGGTTCGTTGGACCTCGCCCTAGTGAACCCCGTGCAACCAACAGATCCTGTTATGGGCAGGACTTGGCCCTAACTTTCTGGTGTTTACCACTTGATCCACCTAGGAGGCGGTAGTGCAGCGAGCAACCAGGAGCAGACACGATATCGTAATTGGTCGTTGTCCGACTTGGCCATTGGGCCATTGACTACTTATAGTCGCATTGTAAGTCCCTGGGTCAGTAATGGCTCGTGGGTGGGATTGTGGGGACACTCGGGAAAGGTGGGTTTCGCTATGTTGCTCCCTTGCTAAGAGCGATGTAGTCTGTGGGTAAAGATGTACACCTCTGCAGAGTTAAAATCTATCCGAATAGCCGTGTCGCGGTCACAGACGCGCTACGGTTGAGTTCACAAAGATTAGTTTTACTTACTCCTCGAAGTGTGAATGGGCGGTAGTTTGCCCGTGTTTTGGAAGTGAGAGTCGGTACGGCCGTGCGCCCGAAGGCTCGCCTAAAATCTGGGAACTGGCGGGATTGACGTATCTCCCCCAGGGCCAACCCACTTAATCATGACAAACAAATTCTTTAGAAAAGGTTTACGCTTTTAAAATAAACCCTGTATTAAATTAAGCTTTCTGCTAAAATATAAGCTGTATAGCCTAATCCTTCATAAAGCCATATATGCATTTACAATTCCCTTGTGTAGTGTTAGGACTTGCTGAGTACCCTATGTACTCACCCTTGCTTTAATTATTCAGAAGAAGATGCTCAGTATGAAGATGGTGGTGACGACGAGTAGGGTTTGCGTTCGTCGCCCGAGTTGCCTGTAGAAGTTGGACTCTTCGCTTTCCGCTTGTGTTGTTAGTTTGTGGCCAGGCCTGCCGGCCACTGGTATTGTATTTTGTAGTCTTTGCAAGACATTTGTGGTATTGTAATAATAATCGAAGTATGGATTTGGTATTATCTTTGTTCTGTGCGTATCAACTACTGATCCAGGGATTGGTACGGTAAGCACAGTGGATTCCAGGAATGGGGTCCGACACAAAAGGCCGTCGTTGCGCCTTCCGCCTGACTGGGCCACCCCACGGGCCCAGCTTTCCATCGCTCGGCTATACACAAGGCCTTTGGGCCTCGGACAGCTCCCATACTTCGTTATTCCGTATGTATGCCGTAGAGGGTACCTAGAAAATAGGTATCCGACATCGGGCAAAATGTTGTGGAGGGCCTTTGGCTTTGTGCTATCAGCATATAGTTATGTGCCGTGTCTTATTACGCTAAAGTGGATGATGAGTTTGAGACTATGATCTGGCTTGAGATTTCTTTGTGACGTACGTGTCTCACGCCAAAGCGGATGATGAGTTTGACACGCTGCAGGAGTATAGCGCGTGGGCAACCAAACAGCAATGCAGGTGTACCATTTGCAAAGCGTGCAAATGCAGTGCAGATGGAATGCATGTATATATACACCTGCAACTAGCTCCTGCTGTCTGACACAGAAGAGTGGAATCTGCAAGACGATGCGTATTTTGAGTGTGTGAGATTTTGGAGAGAAACAAACAAGAGGTATCCGTCCGTCCCAGGCCAACGACCTGCATATGAAGTGTGTGAGGCCCTAGCAGAGCTGCTTCGGGTGTCCGGCATGGCGGCGGGGCAGAAGCGCAGACACCGGCGACACTGGCTGCACGGGGCAAGCGCCTCAGCGGCGAGGGCGCTCCTGGAAGGCGATGCGTCCTCTGGTGCCGGCGACGGTGCCTCCTCGCAAACACGGCGTCCCAAGGTTACCTCTGCTGCGGCCATAGCCACCAATATCACGAAGTGCTTGCTTGCTAGGAGCTTAGGGAGATATGGGAATGCATTCCGTTCGGCCAAGAGTTGTGGAACGCTCCAAGGTGAAGGTGGCTGTCGGTTAAACTCTCACTAAACTGAAAGGGACGATGCTAGGCCTGAGTCTTGTTTCTGTGTTCGCATTTTGTTTCCCCTGAAACGAATGGAAGTGAGCTCTGCCTTACTGCATAGTGCAGATAGAGAGTAGTAAAACCAGACAGAATACAGAATGGCAAACATATTACATAATTGAAAACATTAGAGGGCCTTAAGTACTAAACTTCAGTTCGGTTCCAGACATCGCGCCCGTATTATCAGTCACTATGTGGAACAGCTGATCTCTTCGCGATGTTTCAACAAGGGTAGGTCGACAGTCGACAGACGTGCCCGACGGCCTGTCAGAAAGCAAGACAGACTGACTATTCGACACTGAAGATGCTGCTAAACAATCTAAACCACACCTATCTATATAACTGACCACGAAAAGAAGCTTCCACATTCGCTCTCAAGGTCTAGAAATTACCACGTTAATTCTAAAATGTTAGAAATTCTCACGTTAATCCGAAAAAATAAGAAAAAAAATTACCCACCACTGCCATTATGAAACAATTAGTCAGAAAACCCCCTAAAATATTTATGAAAGAGCTAAATTCGAAATAATAAAAATAGCCAAAATACCTCTTACACCTACTTCTAAATTACCCACCATACCATTATGAGTCAAAAAATAGCTAAATTCGGAATAATAAAAAATAACAAAAATATCCTTCACATCTATTTCTAAATTACCCCTCCATGTCCTTACAAGTAAAAAAAACTATTGAATTATAAAAAATAGCTAAAAATATCCTTAATTCTTTTTTTAATTTACCAACCATACCATTATGAGCAAATAGCTAAATTTTAGAATAATAAAAATATTTAATAAACACTTAATACTGATTTCTAAATACACCGTGATATATGTCTAGCTAGAATGGCACATTATCTTATTTTTAGCATGACACATTTCTTTTGAAAGATATATTTGTAGCACGACATATTCTTTTTTCCTACCATGAGATATGTTAGTTGTTTAGCATGCCACGACCAACCACACTTCTAAAATAAAATCAAATATATTGTTAGATAAATGATGACTCATATCACACTCAAATTGAGGGACGGTGAGAAATTCTACAATCTAATTTCTACTATTTTATAAATATAGATTATAAAATAGGTAATAACAATAAACTATGTTAAACTTCTACAATAGTATTAAAATATTTTAAATAATATAGTATGTCTAGCCGCGCAACTGCGTGGACAGCCATACTAGTTTCGTTAAAAGCTACAGTATCTAGGGTTTTTTTTTTTGGTGAATTACAGTACCTAGTATATAATTCTCTTGCCATTGGCCTCGTCCGAGGATAAATTCATCGCTGCCGTGGAAAAGGCGCCACGGCAACGGGACTCTCCTGCTGCCCATCACCATCGACTGGCGCAGAAAAACTTGCCACAGCCGGCCGTGCCTAGCTGAGTTCAGTCGGTGACCAGGCGGGCTTATGTTATGGCACCCCGCTCCATCTAAGATACCATGTCACAAATGGGCTTCAAAAACACCCATATGCGATAATTTGACCATACTCGAGATGGGATTTCAGAAATAAATCATGTCACATGAGTGATAATCGAGGTCCCCATGTCACAGACGGGGCTCAGTACACTCGGTCTCTAATTAACCACCGCCCACAGGTCCGGTCGTCGACTAGCAATACATCGGACTATGATCTGGAATGAGATTTCTTTGTGCCGTACGTGTCTCACGCCAAAGTGGACGATGAGTTTGACGCTCTGCAGGAATATAGCGCGTGAGCAACCAAACGGCAATGCAGGTGTACCATTTGCAAAGCGTGCAAGCGGGAGAAGCAAGGCAGCGCAGATGCAGTGTCAATATTAATATACCTGTAACTAGCGCCTGCTGTCTTTGACAGACAGAAGATGTGGGCTTTGGAAGGAAGACGATGCATGTGTTTGAGCGTGTGAGATTTTCACAGCGCTGATAGGTTTATCATGCAAGTACTTGGCTTTGATTAAGTCCTGCCAAATCCCAGATTCAGATTCCAGCTTCCACCACCACTTGCATAAAAGCCCTATGTTCATTTTCCTGAGATTTTTTATACCCAATCCCCCTTTCTTTTTGGATTTACACATTTTGTCCCATTTGACTAGGTGATACTTTCTCTTTTTGCTATTCCCTTGCCAAAAGAACCTATCAGCGCTGTGAAACACAGATACAATGAGTCTCCTATCTGGGCTGACCTTCTAAAAGTAAGAGATATTTATCTCAAAGGGAGGAAAATGATGGTAAAAAATGGAAAAGCAACCTTGTTGTGGCAGGACTGGTGGTTAGGTGACAAACCCTTGTGTCTGTCATATCCCCTGTTGTTTGACCTCTGTGATGATAAGGAAATATCTGTAGCAGATTGTGCAAGCAATGGATGGGTGGTCGATTTCAGGGTGAACTTACCTATTTTCCTGCATGAACAGTGGTATGAAATGGCAGCGATGTTGAATACCCAACATATTTCAGCCGGTCCAGATTGTCCTAAATGGATATGGACCAATCATGGGAAGTTCACTACGAAATCCTTATACAACCATATGACAAGGGATGATAGTGGTGTTGCGAGAAAGCACATCTGGAGGGCTAAAGTTCCTGAAAAAATTAAAATTTTTATGTGGTTGGTCGAACAGAAAGCTATCTTAACCAAAGATAACATGATTAAGAGAAATTGGCAGGGGGACTCCTCGTGTTACTTCTGTGACCAGGATGAAACTGTCGACCATATCCTGTTTACTTGCCCGGTGATGAAAGCGGTTTGGGGAATTGTAGCCTCCTGTTTTGGTTCCAGGTGCAGACCGTCATCCTATGAACAGTATTGGATTTGGATCAAGAATGCTTTGCCGGGTGGCAAGCAAATTTACTTGACTGGTTTGGCAGCAATCTGCTGGTCAGCGTGGAAAGCACGCAACAAGGCCTGCTTCGACAAGATCCTAATCAAACACCCTTGTGATATAATCTTCCATGCTTGTGCTTTTCTGAAATATTGGGCAGGTCTTTTCAAGAGCGAGATGCAGGAGGTGATTGAAGCTGGTGCCAACTCCATGTTACAAGCTGCGATTGGTGTGATGCGTCGTCAAGGGAGGCGCGCGGTGCTGCCAACTATCAGGGACAAGACGGTGGACGATGAAGACGGTGTGGAGGTCCTGTCGCCGCGAGCTGAAGATTGAAGTCCTCTTCCAGAAGGGTGTTGACCACTTTCTTGAAAGAGTGGACAAACCTTGCGCTAGTTTTCCTTAGCGTTGTTAGGCGCTTTAATGTTTGAACTTTGCTTTCCTGTAATAGGTTCTAGTAATGCCTACCTCTCCCCCCTGACATGATCCTGGAGAGCCGTTTCATCTCAGGGGGGTGGGGGAGCCGGTTGGTGGGCGAACTTTCCGCTTTCCCTTTCTTTTGCTGTTTTTGAACGCTGTAAAACTTGGACCCCCGGTCTGTTCAGGCTGGGGGTGGGGAAGGCCTCGTTTCAAAAAAAAAAAAAAGCGTGTGAGATTTTGGAGAGAAACAAACAAGAGGTACTCTTCCGAGACCAATGTACCGCGCATGATGACACAGTGCGCCTGCGCGAGGCCCAAGCAGAGGTGCTGGCGACGGCGACCGTCGCGGTCAGGCACCTCGTGGCCGTTGGCACGTCGCGGCGAGCTCGCCGTACTGGCTCGTCACCCACGCCTCCGGCCTGCGCCGGGGCGACGAGAGCCCACGACGATCTTCCGCGTGACGACCCCGGCTGCATGGGCGACGCCTCCGGAGGTTTACGCGGAGGCGCAGGCGTCGGCGTGCGCACGGATGACGACCCGGTGATGGAAGGGGACACCAACGCGGGAGGCACCTCAGGAGCCCCAACGGCGAGGGTGCTCCTGGGAGGCGCCGCGTCCTTTGCTGCCGGCCATGGTGCCTCCTCACAAACACGGCGTCCGAAGGTTGCCTCTGCTGCGACCATAGCCACCAATACCATGAATTGCTTGCTTGTTAGGAGCTTAGGAAGACAAGTTTGCCATACGGGAATGCATTCCGTCCGACCAAGAGTTGTGGAGCGCTCCAGCCTGGCAGCCTCCAAGGTGAAGGCAGCTTGCATTCCAGTCTTGGTTGTGTGTTCGCATTTATTTATTTTTTTGTTCCTGAAAGGAATGGAGGTGAGCTCTGCCTTACTGCAGAGTGCAGATTCAGAATAGCAAAAAGAGACAGAATACTAAATGGCAAACAGACAATAATATCGAAATAACTAAACATTCGAGCTGCTTAATTAGCTACACTAGCCTATCAACCCGTGCATCTGCACGGGCTAGTTTTTTCATGGCGCTAATTAACTACAGTACATGTTTTTTTTTAGATAATGGGAAAAGGTTTTTTGACCTTTTGCATCTTTGATGCATACAACCCAAAGTTACAAAACAGTATCACATCGTTTCAAGATCAAAGGCGTCATGCCAAGTTCAAAGAGAATAAAGAGTCTTGTAGAGATTTAATTTGGACGCCATTCTTGTTATGGATCAGCCCTCATATATTGGGTTGTCTGGAAACTAAGGAGAAATAATGCGCCAAGTATTTTAATATTGCCTTAAAGAGTAAATATAGTTATAACACATTATACATTAAATAGATGAATGCATGATACATGTATATGACAACTACCAGGTCCTCATAGACATATGTAGATGTGTAGTAATGTGACTAATTAAAAACCGAAAGGAGTATTCCAATCAGTGACTTGTTGTGACAATTGAAACACATTTTATACAGAAACGTGAATATTACACGGTGGTGTCTACAAAATTTGCATATCATGAAACAATTGTTTCAGTCATATGAATTTAAACTAAATAATAAACATAATGCACACCAAACTTTTAAAATTGGAACTATAGGAAACGACATCTATATATTTAAATCCAGGGAATACAATTTTTTAAATATGTATTAGTAATATAGCAAGCTAACTTCATGCTCAAGCAGAAAAATACAATATTTTCTATGATGCATATTGCCGATATTTCTATGATCAAGCAGAAAAATACAATGTATTTAGGTAATCAGCTAGCTAAATTATCATACATTTCAGTATGCTCAACTAAGTTGCATCTGTTGTTTGCAAATTAAAAGCATTATTGAATACTCGATAATTAACAGTTAGTTCTTATTTCCAAATAGTACTACTTTGGAGGGAAACAGCCAGTATACATGTCAAGATTCGTAACTGTAATGTTTGATTATTTTAAAAAATTATTTTCCAAATTTACTGTAACATCACTTGTATAAACTTACTGAGCCTTGAACAAACATGAACATGCATTAGACACTCACCTTTTACTCTCCATAGCTATAGTGTGCAGTAGTGCTTAATGCTTTGATAGGCAGGATCTTCGAGATGAAAAGAATGGTATATGAATTGAAAAACTTTGGTTATAACTTGCAGTACTCCTGTGACACCAAACATACTATGTCGCGGCAAATCCAGGCCATTGGTTCCGTTCGGCAGAAAGAAAGCGAACTCCACACCTTTTCTTCTTGTTGCCTCTGCTTTGTGACGTACGTGTCTCACGCCAAAGTGGACGATGAGTTTGACGCGCTGCAGGAATATAGCGCGCGAGCAACCAAACGGCAATGCAGGTGTACCATTTGCAAAGCGTGCAAGCGGGAGAAGCAAGGCAAGGCAGTGCAGATGGAGACATGGAGTGTGTATATAGCTGCAAGTAGCTCCTGTTATCTTTGACTCAGAAGAGGATGTGGGTTCTGGAAGACGATGCATGTGTCTGAGTGTGTGAGATTTTGGAGAGAAACAAACGAGAGGTATCCGTCCCAGGCCAACGACCCGCATATGGGGATGCAGTGCGCCTGCGCGAGGCCCAAGCAGAGGTGCTCCGCGGCGACGGCGGCCGTCGCGGTCAAGCACCTCGCGGCCGTTGGCACGTCGCGGCGAGCTCGCCGTACTGGCTCGTGAACCGCGCCTCCGGCCTGCGCCGGGGCGGCGAGCCCAGGACGACCGCCCGCGTGACGATCCGGACAGGGGCGGCGCCTCCGGAGGGTCATGCGGTTGGGGAGGAGGCGCACGGATGACAATCCGGTGATGGAAGGGGGCACGAACACGGGAGGCACGTCTGGAGTCCGGCACGGCGGCGGGGCAGAACCGCAGACATCGGCGACACGAGCTGCACGGGACACTGCGCTCCTCGGCCTCTGGTGCCGGCTACGGTGCCTCCTCACAAACAGGGCGTCCGACGGTTGCCTCTCCTGCGACCAATATCATGAATTGTTTGCTTGCTAGGAGCCTAGAAATACAAGTTTGCCATATGGTAATGCATTCCGTCCGGCCAAGAGTTGTGGAACGCTCCAACCTCCAAGGTGAGGGGAGGGCGGCTTGCCTTCCTGTCGGCTAAACTCTTAAATATAAAGTGATAAGGCATTAGGCACGAGTCTGTATTCGCTTTTTTATTATTATTATTTTGGGTTCCTGAAAGGAATGGAAGTGAGCTCTGCCTTACTGCAGAGTGCAGGTAGATAGCAGTAATTAGTTACCTAGTGTCTTTTTTTTTCGAATTAGTTACCTACTGTCGAATCCTCTTGCCGTCTAGCGCTGTTGAGCGTCAGCTACGCAAGGCCATCGGTTCCAAAAAAAAAAAACTGTTTATCCTGTTTCAGAATTGGACACCGAATTTACCGGGTTGGATGCGACGATGGAACTGAAACGGCAATCAAACAACAGAAGAACTGAAACAATTCGTGGTGAATGAAAGAAAAGAAAATAAGTTTAATGCTACTTAGCGAACGAACTCCAATGCCGATGCGCACAGGACGAAGCGGAACTACGGTATGAACGAAAACCAGATTGAAGTTGAAAATCCGACGTGTCGTTGTACTTTGTCTCTCTTTCCAGCCAGCCCACAGAAAGCCCGTCCACGTCGATCGATCGCCCGTTTGCGTTTCCGATCCGCTCTGGGGCAACGGGATGATCTGGCCCGTAATTCTTCCTTATCTCACGCCGAAGTCGATGATGAAGTTGTCTAGTTGAGCTGCAGAGGTACGTGGCACGTGAGCAACCAAATGGCAATGCAGGTGAATCATCTGCACAGCATGCAGGGGGAGAAGCGACGCGGTGAAGATGGAGCCTGTGTCTATATATACCTCGAGCTCGGTTATTAGCTACTATTGCCATCCTGTAGACAGAAGATGTGGAAGACCGTGGATGCCTCTAATTTCATGTGTGAGATTTTGGAGAGAAACAAACAGGAGGTACTCTATCGCGCCTGACAACCTGTATGTGGGGATGCGGTGCTCTTGTGCGACAGCCTGCGTGAAGATCCGAACAGGGGCGGCAGCTCAGGCTCAGGGGCGACCGCGTTGGTGGAGTGCTTGCCTGCGGTGGCATCCCAAACAGGAGCGGCACCTGTCTCTGTCCAACAATATGGCGGTGGGCCTGGAGCAGGGCGCAGGCGTCGGTGCCAACTCAGAATGTGGCCTGGCGAGGGGAGGTGAGCTGTACAGGGGTCAGTTGCGGACGGTGTACGGAGACGCGGAAGCCAACGACGACACCCGGTTGGCCACACGTTTGGGTACCGTACGTCGATGTCGGTCTATGTCGCCTATGTAGTTTGCATCGGCCGTAGCCTCTTATGAGGTCAGGGCCGGGTACTTTTTCCTATTATCTAAAAAAAATGTAGTTTGCATACAAGCTGTTGGTCCATACAGTTTTTATTTCTCGCTTTTGTTCTCGCACCACTGGAACAAGTCAAGAACGGAAGAAAAAAATAGTATTCGATCTAGTTAGTGAACTTCAAAGGGCTGTCTCGCTCATCGCTGTGTACTGCTCTCTATTGATACAATTCTTCAGAAACACTAAGCCAGGTTCCAAGTTCCAACAGAGATAGATACGCGTGGATGTCCTTGATACTCCGTGTGTGAGAACCTTGAACGATGCGCAATGTGTGTGCCTGCAGGCAGGCACTTGATACTGAAAATTTCTAGCATCTAATCCTTCACTTACATCACTTGGGTAGCTTCACTTGCGCTAGTAGAAATTTTTCAATTTCTAGCAGGAAAATGGAAATCACTACACTGCCTTCTTGTTATCTGTCAAGGTGGAGACGCACCCGAAGTATCTGTCGCACAAGAGCCTAGCACGAGTGCAAAAGTCGATGACGAGTCGAAGATGCGGGTACAAAGAACGTGAGCAACCGAATGGCAATGCAGGTGAATCATCAGCACAGCATGCGAGTCAGTGCAGATGGAGAGAATTTATACACACCACAGTAACATATCCGGTAGACAGAAGACTAGAAGAGGTTGATTGTGGGAGACCATATTTTTTGTTAGTTTGTGTCAGATTTTGGAGGGAAACAAAGAAGAGGTACTCGTTGGCAGCTACCAACCCCCACATGGAGAAGCAGTCCGCTTGCACCCGCCCCAAGCAGAGGTGCTCCGCCTGCACAACCTTCTCGTCTATCGCCGACGGCAGACGCCTCGCGCCCGTTGGCATTGCCAGGCGTCTCGAGGCCTGCCAGACGTCTCGCGGCGGCAATGTCGCTTTTCCACTTCCAGGCTGGGACATCCCGGCTCTTCAAAGGTCGGAACTTGCTAACGTAGAAGTTGACTGCAATATATAGGAGGAGGCCCAGTCACTTCAAACTACTTCGGTCTCTGCAGGTCGGCAATAAGCTCATTAACCTCCGTTAGCAATCCTCCATGCCGCCAAATTCCATCTCCCCGCACTAAAATTGTTACGACTCGCACTCGCACCAGTATACTACTCCCCATGAGCTCACGAAACCAGCAAATCAAGAAATAGATAGTAATGATAAGCGCTCCTAGCATGAGTTTGGGACACACTTAATTACTCTTGTGGGCCAACAATGTATTTTTTTTCACCGAGATCTAACAGAGTTTGGTCAGCAAGATAGTACACAGTAGCACAGATGAAAGATGAAACAACACCACTTCACATGATCATTAAGAGCTTTGCTGGCCTGTTGCGGTGATCAAAGGCGAACTTGGTCTTAGAAATTAAAGAGCAGAGGACAGAAAGTTCTCAAAGGTGGCAGCCACTGCTGCAGCACTCAGGCATGATTATGGACGTACCCCGAATCCTTTCATATGACGAAAAGAAAAACATACTGCGCCCCCAACGCAAGAAACAGAACGACAGTCAACGCTGCGAGTTGCTTGTTGGATCTCTTTATATAGTCTTCAATGGCTTGGTCTTTAACGGACCTGCAGGTCAGGAGATGACCGAAAAAAAAAACACGTTCAGATCAAAATTAAGGAGCAGTTAAATGGATCAGATCATGTATATATATGGCCGGCTTACTTTTCTGTGTTTGACTTTGAGAGCAGATCGAGTAGCTCTTTGTTCTCTTGGGAACATTGTTTAACCAACCTGAGCAGGCGGATCAACTCTTCTTTCTTCTCCTTGATTTGCTGCTCAAGACTCACAGCAGGGTCCACGTTATTGACTTGAGACACCGCGCTCGCAGTATTGCACTGAAAGAAAAAAAAAAGGAATCTGTATTAGAACCGTGACCGGAGGTGTTCAGGGAAAACAAAATCAGACTATGCTGCTACATTACGCAGGCGGGAAGAGCAACGAAGATATGATGCATATATACCTTATCGTTTGGTGGATGTGAAGCACTAGATGAGGCGTACAGGCGGGAAAAGCTGGGCTGGGGCGGCATCTTGCCATGGACAAGCCCTGGAAGCAGCCGTGGTTCCCTGTGATTTGTTGGTGGACCGGCGGAGGCGGCGGAGAAGCAGCTGAACCGGCGATAGGAGGAGCCGAACGACATCTCGCCGCGGGTGAGCAGCAGCCGCCGCCGTGGCTCCTCCTCGAGAGCACGAGCGCTGAGCGCCGAATACGGGCGCTCCAGGACGCGACCGCAGACCCTCCTCGCCGCATGTCGAAGCGCCGCCATCGATCGGCGATCTCTCTCTCTCTCTCTCTCTCTCTCTCTGATCTGGGCGTTCTTCCTCTTTGTCGCTTTTTGTATTCGCCCTGATTATTGTGGTTGGAGTTATCTCAGACCCGTAATAAGTTCCTGAAGTTATTCCGAACGTTCCAAGTTCCAACAAAACTAGATCGGAAAAATAATCAAATATACGTGCTGCATACGAAATCGAGTTGTTGGAATCTAAATAAGCCAGGCAGGACACTGCCATAAAACGGCCTGGACGTACGAGACGTCTGCTGCAGGGTCTCTCCGCCCGGCCTGTCGGTATGATGCGGAGCGACTGGGCGGGCCTCGGGGACGGGCCGGCGAGCCTGGTCGCCGAGCGCGTCCTCGCCGACGACGTGGCAGGCTACATCCGCTTCCGAGCCGTGTGCCGCTCGTGCATGGAGGCGGTGCAGCGACGATCCCCGCACGAGCCGCGGCGTTCTCGAGGACCCCCGGCTCCGTCCCCGTCAATGGATCATGCTCGTCGGAGAGCGAGAGAACCTCACCCTGGCAGTGCATCCGCCGTGTGGACCTTCCGCGCCCCACTGCACCCGACGCCGCTTCCTGAATGTCTCCACCGGGCAGTGCTGCATCCACGTACGTGGACGTTCCGGAGCTCGGCTGCCACGGCGTGCTCCCATCCGCCGCCGCCGCCGACGGCCTCCTCTTCCTCCTCTGCGGCGCCACCGGCGCCGTACGTCCGGCTGCTGCAAAATCTTAGTCACCTGAGAAGGAGATATCTTCACAAGAAAAACATCTAGGAGGAAGTATGCGTCTTGGTTTCTAGACCCCCTTACAACTCTGAGTATGAAGTAAAAAGCATAGAATCGACATATAAAGTCTGTACTTATGTTAAGTAGTGTCTCAATGAATCTATAGTTTTGCGATTGTTTTATCGAACAACCCCTGTAGTCTTGTTTCATTTGCCGTCCACCCAGCTGAGTTAGTTCCCTCTAATGGAGCTTAGTTAAAAAAAAAACTCTTGGGCAGATTATGGATTATCACAAAATGTGGAGGTCCAGATTTTATATGCTGCAGCTTACAGTCAACTTATAATAATCCCAAGTTGCAACTGTAAGAAACAGACCCGTAGCTCGTTGTAGTAATGATTTTTGCATAAAAATATGGTAAGTCTACAGTATAACATATTTTTTAGAACTAGGTCAATATTCCGGCCCAATGGAATGATGAGCCCCAGGATTCTTCGTTTGGTGTATATATCTCGCGCCAAACTCGACGATGAGTTTGAAGCTGCCGGCCGGTTCATAGCACGTGACTGCGTGAGCAACCAAATGGCAATGCAGGTGAGCCATCCGCACAGCATGCACGGGGAGAAGCGAGGCAGTGCAGATGCAGAGGATATATATACCTCAGCTAGCTACTGCTACCCCGTATACGCAGAAGATATGGAAGATGATATTTTTGTTTCTGAGTGTATGAGACTAGGATTGATGGCGCGCTCCGCTGCGCATGCAATTTGAGAAGTTTCTTCCGTTAATGTTTGCTGCCCATCAGATCTTTCTTCCGTTGATGTTTGCTGCCTATCGGATCGCGTCTGCTGTGTGCTCAGGCGCGTTCATGTATTTTTAAGATGGAGGTGCGCTATTAGCAATTTTCTTGTCGTTACAGGTTGAGCTCGTTTGGACGGGCGACCCAGGAACTGGGTGGGCGGGCTTCGTGTTTGTCACGATCTCCAATCTCCCACACGCAGCAAAGAAGCATGCACCTGAACATACATGGCCGGGTGGCCCCTTATAATAAAAATACAAAATAGACTCCGACTCTATGAGGAGTGGTAGGAATTAATAAAAATACAAAATAGACTCCGACTCTATGAGGAGTGGTAGGAATTTTTTTTTTGCGACAAAGGAGTGGTAGGAACTCAAACATTTTTAAAATAAAAAATAGCTAGTTGTTAGGCAATTTTAACATTTTACTTTGGTCGTGGTGGTTTGCCGTGCTACTTTGCCGAACTGCCGAAGATGGCAGGATCGTAAAGCACGGCAGAGGCTTGGCAAAATATGGATCATGTTTCCCATAATTTGCATGGTAGTAAAAGACAGATGAAAATCAACTCCTGATCACATATCAATCTCATTTTGCTCTCTCGGGCTCGCTCCTTGGAAGTCACGCGTGTGCATGTGAACGGGACACGCGGCCTCGCCCGTCCGCCACCAGCAGCAGCAGCTGGCAAACACCGTTGAAGCTGCCGCCGGCATGCACCGCATCCGGCCAAGGACAGGCTGCTGCCTCCCTTTCTATAGCACACGGCAGCTGACAGGAGGCCAGGCCACGCGGTCATAAGCCGTCGCCACGTTCGTCGAGCTTAGCTTTAAAATCATCTTTTCTCTCTCTCTCCACAAGGCTTCTCATACGACGTAAGTCGGCCGCACGAGGCCACTGCCTCGCCCAGACGCTCCAGCCCGGCGCGCGAGCGCTCGGCACAGCCCAGCTCGATCGCCGCCCCAGGTTCAGTCCTAAGCCTGTGCGCGGGCATCGTTTGGCGTAGCAACCGGCATCGCGTCAACATGCCGCCGCAGCGCCACCTGAACTTGGTCGCCAGAGCTGAAGGCGTGCGGGCGGTGCGGCTCCAGTCGGCTTTGCTCCATGCCGTGGGCGCGCGTCCATTCGCCGCTTGAGCTTGGTGCACGAGCCGACTGCATTGGGCTCGGGTGGGCGCCACCTCGGTGGCCTGTTCTGCTCTGTCCGCGCGCCCCCTCCTTTCTGTCCGCGCGAGGTCGCCGCAAGCCCCACTCCAGCCGCGCGAGGACGTCGCCCCGGGCTGTCCTGCCCCGGCCAGGGCGGCGCATGCTCCGACGACCACAAGCATGAAGGACGGCCAGTGCAGCCCGCGGCATCCGCGCCGCCTCGGCCGCACCAGGTCGCCGCCGCCCGCGTCGGGCCTTCGGTGACAGGCCCGATGAGAACCGACTCGGCGGCTGGCATGGCGGGCCGGGAAACACCGACGAACGCTGGGCCACAGAAACTAGGGCTGGCGTCCGTCAAAAGGAGACGAAAAACGAGTTGGAGAAGGGCTGAGATTCTGAGAAGCCGGACGGCGGGCAAGGAACGAAGGCCCAATAACGGAATGCGGTGCAAGACGGTGGGAGAGCGGGAAAAAAAAAACACGTGTCGATGCTAGAAATAAGATACGTAAGCAAATTTGCACTGGTTAGGCCCTGCCTCCCACGTATGTAGATTAGAATATTTTGGAGAGAAACAAAGAGGAGGAAATCATAACAGGCCACAAGCCAAACTAGGGACGCAGTACGCCTGCGCGCGCCCCACGCAGAGACGCTTCGCATATCCAGCGTCTTAGACTGTCCGCAACAATAAACTGTAAAGCATCCTGATCCCTAAAATTAGAGGATATTTGCACCTGGAGCCCCTGCAGCAGTCACCGTTAAACGGTACGCTATATTCCAGGTCGGCCCTTCCCTCCGCCAAACCTGGGGGGCGAAATCCCATCCGTCAAATCGTCGCGCCGCCGCCTCGTCTCCCTCTGCCTCGTCCCCGTCCGCGTCCGGCATGGAGCTGCCGGGCCGGTCGCCGCTCCCCGCCGCCGGCGCGCCGTCCCCGTCCGGCACAGCCCCTGCGCGCTCCGTGGCCCGGTCGGACTCCGGCCCGGTCCCTGGCGCCGCCGCCTCCGTCGCCCGCAGCCTCTGGCCGTCCTCGTCCAGCGACACCAAGAACAGCCGCGGCAAGAAGGCCCCGCGCGCGCCGTCGCCCTTGTCCTCCTCCGCCGCGTCCACGATGTCGTCCGTGGCGGCGACGCTCGCATCCCTCCTTGCCAAAGATGAAGCCGCCGCCCCGAATCAGGAGACGTTGTCCCGGCAGCACAGCTGCACCGAGCTGCCGCGCTTCGCCGACGCGGACGCCGAGGCCAGGAAGATCTGCAGGTCGTCGTACGTCGGCGGCGGCGGCCACGCGTTCGGGCGGTCGATGCGGCTCCTCCCGTCCACCAAGCCCGCCGGCGTGACACACATCCCTGGCCGCGTCGCGCCGTCCGACCTCCGCCAGCTCTCCGCCGCCGACACCGACGCCGACGCCGACGCCGCCGTCGCGAGCTCCGGGTCCGAGTGCAGTGACGCCTCGAGAGGCTCGACCCCGCGGGGGACGGTGTCCTCCAAGCCGCACACATCGCTGCTGTCGCGCACGAGCTCCGTCTGCCTGCTCGGCACCAGCGCCACGCAGTGGGTGCTCTCGCCGGGCCGGCGCAGCGGCTCGCCGCTCAGGGAGTGACGGCGATGGCTCCGCCCGAGAGCGTGGTGGACGGGCTCGGCGCCGGAGCAGGGCAAGCGGGAGCGCGAGAGCAGGGGAGCAGGCGGCGGCGAGCTGGGATGGAGGAGAAGGTACAGGTAACTGTTGCAACCAAATCTAATTTAGAGGGTGGAATCTTTTAGAGGGGACGTATAATATTCTTTTAGAGGATGAATAATAGAGGATACTGCTGCGGTCAGTCTTATCAGGCCGGGGCAGGGGCGACGAGCCCCCGGCGCGAATCGGGAGGGGTTGCAGAACCCAGTTGCTTTTGCAGATCAAGTATGGGACGCATGAAAAAAGAAGCACCTAGACCAACAGTGTATAACTGTCATGATGAGCATCAGCTTCGTACTTTGTTCCTCGGATTGAGCTGATGGCGCTGATGAAAGTGTTCTTGATGATGGCGCTGATCCTTCTACTGCAAGCGGCGCTTCTTGTCTCCAGATCAGTTCACGGCTACTACAACCACCTACAAGTGCTGCCTCCTGATCAGAAAGTTCATTGTCTTCTTATATTAATACAAGCCGGAACACTTAGTTTCCGGATCTTTCGAAAAAAAGAAATCAGAAAGTTCATTGTCTGCCTTTTTACAATTATGCAGCGTAGGCGCGTAGGGAATTTCCTTTTTTTTTTTGCGTAGGGAATTTCCTGAAGCAATAGGCATGCAGGTTCGCAAATTTGTTTTGTAAGCTCGTTACTTGTCTGTCCCAAAAACTTGTTTCAATTAGGGATAAGACCCTAACTGGTAGGATGCTCGTGCGTTGCCACAGATTAAAATAAAATCATACTAGTAAAATATTGTTCAAAATATCTCGATTGCATTACCCAACAATAAGATTTCAGAAACAATACTGGAATGGTCGCATGAAAGATATGGACCAGTCATTGACATGGTCTCGCAAAAATATATTTCTGATTTCTAGGCGACCATTCCAACAGGTCATGTGACTGGTGTTGCTGATATGGAGCAGGCTAATAGATGCTAAATTTGCAATTATCAGGTCATGTGGCTTATATTCGCCCAAAAAAAAGTCATGTGGTTTATTTTTCAGGAACCTGATTCCTAAACTTTATGTCAAATCATTTCTTTGAGCTAAACAAATCACTCTGTGTACAGGAACTATCAATCACACTGACCAAATAGTACCTTAAAGAATTTTTATTGTCCACTCCCTGTACACGAAGAACAACTCTGCATAGAATCGGGAATACAAAAATCCAGTCATTATCTCAGCAGTAGAAGGGCCAAATTTTTTATTTTATTTTATTTATTTATTATTGTATGGAACTAGAAGGGCCAATTTTCACTGAACAAAAGTCTGCTATGCCTGTGAGAAGGAAAGTCGGCGACATTCTTGCAAAAAGAAAGTCACATGACAAAAATCACGAATGAGATTATATCTCAAAGGTCACATATTCAAGGCTATCTGACATCAAATGAGAAATCCGTATCAATTCGAGGTGAATGAACGAAAAGAAAATAAGATTACTGCAGCTTCTTAGAGAACTCCAATGAACTACGGTGTGAAAGAAAATCAGAATGGAATTATAAAAATCCGACGTGTCTCTGTACTTTGTCTCTTTCTCCCATCGGTCCACGTCGATCGTTTCTCGTTTATGATCGGCTCCAGCGGTCCAGCCCAACGGAATGATCTGCCCTTGATTCTTCCTTTGGTACCTCGCGCCAAAGTCGGTGACAAAGCTTCGCCGCCGGCTCATATAGTTCGTGAGCAACCAAATGGTAATGCAGGTGAACCATCTGCACAGCATGCAGGGGGAGAAGCGAAGGCAGTGCATATGTGGAGTGGAGAGAGTATATATATACCGCCTCAGTTAGTTATTACTGCTACCTGGTAGTCAAGATTCTGGGGATAAGCCGACGATGTTGCTGCCTTCGCGTGCGTGTGAGATTTTGGAGAGAAACAAACAAGAGGCACTCCTCCTTGGCCAACAACCTCCACGCGAGGATGCCCCGCTCCGGCGCGAGCCACACGCAGAAATCTGTCCCCGATTCAACCCTCTCGGTTAGCGCTGACGGCGGCGGTTGCCGCCGGCCAGACGTTTCATGGCCGTTGGCATGGCCGGAGGGACTCCTTTCCCACCCCGTGCATCTGCCAACAACCGCGTCGCGGCCGTGGTCGCCTGCGGCACCTTCGCGGACGGCGAGTCCGCCGTACGGGGTCGTCGACAACTCCTCCGCCCCGCTCTGCCGCGACGAGCCCACGACGACCGCCGGCGTGATGGTCCGAACACGTAGCCGAACGGCAAAGGAGCTGGAGAAGCCGCGTTGCCTTGGTGGGCAGCGGCCCGAATAGGGGCGGGACCTTCGGCCAGCCCCACCGCGGCGGGGGAGGAGACGGGGCCCTCGGAACGCACTCGTCGGGGACGAACTGCTGCTTGTTTCTGTGCTCTCTTTTATAATCTTTGTTTTCTGAAAGGGATGGAGAGGAGCTCTGGTTGGAGACAGTAGTAGCAGAGAAAGGCACACAATTCCAAACAAGTCAAGAATGGAGGAATGACAAATGAGCTTGAGCTACTTGCTCTCTAATGACTGATAACAATTCAGAATGTTCAAGTCAACAACAGTCAACAGATCCTCGATACTCCTTATGTGTCCCGATGTATGACCTAATATTTACTAACGCAGAAAATTTGACTCTGAAGACGCCTCAATGATCTAACTCTTCTCTGACTTTCTAAACAAGTACAGTTCTTAAAACCGAGTCATTATTTCTAGCAGGAAAGTGAATAGTCCTCTTACAGAAAAGGAATCCAAGTAAATTCGAACACGCAAATGTTCTCTATAATCTTAATGTCCTCATGACATGAATCAATCTTTACAACGCACTAGAAAAAAAGATAAAACCACAGTCTACGCATAAAGACCGCACTCCACTGTTCTGTTCTTGATCTCTGCCAGGATGGAGCATGTACCTCATCAGGACCTTTCCCTGTCTGTCTGATAATTTAGACAAGAGTGCTTTGTTTTTTTTTTTTTTTTTTGAGGGCGACAAGAGTGCTTTGTTCTTCTCGTACAGATGTACCGATGAGAGCGCGGTGCTTCAACGGCCAAGATCGGTGGATGGCATTGGCTTCATCGGCCTTCCAATCAGGCACCGATGAAAGCGCATGATTCTTCGTTTGGAATATCAATATTCCAATTCGTTTGGAATATCAATATGAGGCCCGTGATTCTTCGTTTGGCGTGTATCTCGCGGCAAACTCTATGATGAGTTGAAGCTGCCGGCCGGTTCATAGCACGTGAGCAACCAAATGGCAATTAATGTAGGTGAACCATCCGCACAGCATGAATTGCAAGGGGAGAAGCGAGGCATTGCAGATGGAGAGTTTATTATATACCTCAGTTAGGTGCCAGCCCGTAGAAAGAAGATGTGGAAGAAGACATTTTTGTTTCTCAGCGTATGAGATTTTGGAGAGAACCAAAGAGGAGGAACTCGTGTACCTACACGATCCCTCACCTAGGGACGCAGTGCGCCTGCGCGCGCCCCGTGCAGAGGCGGTTGGGGGATTCAACGACTTACCAGGCCAGGGCAGGGTCGACGAGCCTGCGACGACCGCCGGCGTGATGCCGTGATGATCCGAACAGAGGCGCCACCTCCGGCTGGCCGGCATAGGTGGCATCGCCGTTCCAGGCTGGGAGGGGCAGGCCGAACATGGATGGGACATCCGGCCTTCAGCATTGTGACGGGGTTGAAGACGACGCAGACACCGACGACGCCCGGTGCGTGGGCGCAGGGCCTCGACGTCGAGTGCGTCGCTCGTGTCACCGCGGCATGTGGTGGTGGCGGACGGCGAAGGTACCCCTGCTGCGAGCTCGAACCGTCGTCAGAGTCTTGCTTGCTTGCTAGGAAAATAGGAAGAAGAGTGTGTGATGCGGACGTGCATTTCTATGCTGGCGCGAATTGTGGAATGTACCAAGGTGCAGGGGGCTGTCGACGATAGCTACGGACCTAAGGTTTTTTTTTTTTTGAAGGTCAACGGGGGGGAGAGAATCCCCACCTGAATTTCCATTAGTTATAATGGTGGCCAAAACCGGCCCGAAAAGAGTTACAGCATGGTTGAGACAAAAGAAACACCGGGAATTACAGCGTACAACAGAGACTGAACAGAGAAAAGTACAACTCATAACCGACTAAGAGACTAGACCCGGCCTTGGACACGAGCTGAAGAACCACCACCAATCGTCGACAAAGTGACGCGACCGAACAACATACTTGCCAGCTTCACAACGGTCTTTGCACCGCCACACCACCCCTCGTAGCTGCGCCGATATGTTGCCGCCCTCCACCTTCCAACAAGGGGAGGAAGCCTTGAAGGACCGAGGGACCGCCCAACAGAAAGGGGACTAAGAGCGGGAGAAGTACGCCGACCACAGGTTGCCGAAAACATCGTCCTCCCTTGAAGTTGATGAAGACACCTTTCCCAGCGCATCCGGTCTCCACGAGCCACCATCCTACGCCCTCTGTGGGGAGGAATCCACAAAGGAGGGAAGGCCAGCAAGCGTGGACGCACACGGCATATGATTTGATGACACCATCAGCAAGGAGTCCGACGACGAAGCAGAGGCGCCAATAGCACCACCCACCAATTCACAATGACAGCCACCAATAATGCCAAGACCAAGGACCAGCTCCGAGAGGATACGAGGAGGAGGGTCACAAGGACACATAGATCTCCAGAGTGCCAAAGCAGTTAACCACCAGAAGAAGCATGATGTGCAGCCAAAGGTATGCCGGACTGTCCGAAGGCGAACCACCTCCCCGCACTTCACGTGCAACACTTTCGTTGGACACCATCCAGCAACCATTGACATGCTTCATCATCACCACACTCAACCCACCAGCAACCTGCAGCAAGATAGCACGACCACCATGGACGCCAACCTACCAGCCACACAATGCAGGGCGCAGAGCCCCCCGACACGGCCATTGTGCCGGGAGCAAGTGATTTTGAAGCATACCTAGCTCGGCCAGGAGGAGGGGGTGGGTGAGGGTGCCATGGCAACGCCTCCAACGAGGAACATGACGTTACCGACACCGGCAGATTGCCGAACTAAGGCTTTCGCCCGGACCCATCACCACCAAGACCAAGCGGCGCTTGGCCTGCACCACGGGCCAAAGCCGAGGTGCCCCGCCATGTCGCACAGCTCCACAAGGACGAAGACGCCACCACGGCACCGCCGAGCCCTGACCAGCGGCGTAGCCACCATGAACGGAGCTCGCCCGAGGCAGCGAAATGCGTCGCCCCCACCGGGATGCCGATGCACCAGCCATCACGCCATGCGCGCAACCGGGACACCAGCTTGCTCCGTCCTCGGCTGCGCCCGCCGCCTCCGTGTCGCCACAGCACCAGCGCCGACGCGAAGACGCGCTCGCCGCCGCCGCTGCGCCGCCATGCCCCATCACCGTGGCACCAAGCCGCAGCACATGGGGGACGACCAGATCCGGCTCGAGGGAGCCCGGATCCGGCGAGCAGCGCACCGGCCGCCGTGGGGAAGCGTTGAGGCGCTCAGATCTGAGGAGAGGGAGGGGGGCGACGGGGAGGAACGAAACAGCGTGGAAGGAGGGTCGCGAGCGGAGCCGGTTGTGCGGCTCCGTCGCTGGCCGCCGCCGCCGTGCTGGGCCTGCGGCGGCGGCGGCCGATGTTGCGCTGATGGAGCGGGGCCTGCGGCGGCGCTGGGTATCGCCCCCGAGTCGCCTCTGCGAGACGACGCGAGGGCCTTTCTCGAATCCCCTCTCTAATTTTTATTTGAGTGGGATCTACGGACCTAAGGTTCATTGGAGATAATCACCGTTCTAGCTATTCGGATGAATGAACTGTTATAATAAACTGATAAAGTGACAGGCACGAGTATTGTTTCCTGTGTTCTTCTTTGTGTACGTTTTCTCCTGCAAGGAATGGACGGAGCATCGCCTTAATGTTACTGCAGAGATTGTAGGAAAAAGAGACAGAATAATATCATGAAGTTTTGCAGCAGTACTAAAAATTTAATTAAGCTACTAAATGCCGTTCTAAGATCCAAACAAGTTGAGACAGGAAGGTGAAAATTAGGGCCTCTTTGGCACAGCTTATAGAGCAGATTTTGCTTCTGCTTATTCATTCCAGCAGCCAAACGCTCGTGATGAAAACAGCTTATGAGCACAACGCTGACACAATCCGTTTCCACTTTCAACTGGCAAGCGGAAGCCTCAAATTCCAGCTTCTTGCGGATTCTACACCTGACGCTGGCCCCACAAAACCTCCCCCCGCCTCAGCATCTCTCTCACACTCCCCTGTCACGGCCGAGCCCACCAACCTTTTGAAACATCTTCTTTGTTTAAAAAATGCATAGACTACAAAATGAACGTCCGAATTTCAAACTAATTATACCGTTGTGATCGTTGCGATAAGATCTTCAAAACTAGACCACACTTGACTATATTTTACAAACATTTTTAAAAAAGAAAAAGTTCAAATATATCAAACTTGACTATATTTAATTTATTTTTTACAATTATTTTCATTTCAATATGGTATACCAAGTGTGGACAAAGTAGAAACCCAACTGTGGAGATAGATAAGTCATTTCACATGCATAATCCATTTCAGGATAATCTGTTTTGCCAAACGGTCTGACTGGATAAGCTGTTTTGACAGAGAATCCAGAAAAAGCCAGAGAATCTGTTTTTCCTCAAAATCCAGTGCATATTCTGTTTTTTGCATAATCCGAAGCCCTACCAAACATGCCCTTAGATTGGAGCTGCTTAGTGAACTTTTATGCGCTCTCTCACACCTCACCCCTTACGTACGTTCACTGGCTAAATGAAACAGCTGCTCTCTATTGACTGAGATGAGCTTTTTTTTTTTTTGAGATAACTCACTCTATTTGACTGATACATGACACTCATCAAGCAACCCTAGCAGAAGTCGTTTCTGATTCGTTCCGGCCCAAGCCCAATGGAATGAATGATCAGCTCCATGCAGTGGCGGAGCCAGCGGGTAGTTCAGGTAGGCTCAGGACTACCCGGCGCTCGGCGATTTTGCTCAGTCGGAGCACTGTAGATGCACTGTTTTGCTACTGTTGATACACTATTTATTACTGTTTAGCCTACTGTTTAGCTGTTATGCCTAACTCACTGTTTTGGCTCCGCCACTGGCTCCATGCATGATCCTTCCTTCGATATGTCACGCCAGAAGTCGATGGCTGCCGGTTCATAGCTACCACATGAGCAACCAAATGGCAATTGCAGGCGAACCATCTGCACGTACAGCATGCGAGGGAAGAAGCGAGACATGCAGATGGATATACCGCGCGGTTAGCTGCAGTCCGGTACACAGAAAATGTGGAAGACGACATTTTTCTTTCGTGTGTGTGAGATTTTGGAGAGAGACAAACAAGATGTACTCGTCCCAGGCCGCAAGCCCTTACACGGGAACGCGGTGCGCCTGCGCGCGCTCCAAGCAGCTAGAGGCGCTTCGCGGATTCAACCACTCCTCCGGCATGCTCGCCGGCGACAAGCCCGCGACGACCGCCGGCGTGATAATCCGAGCAGGGTCGCCACCTCCGGCCGGGGCACGACGACGGACGTGCCTGGATGTGACCTGCACACCGCACACGGGGGGGACGTCCTGCCTGCCACATGGCAGCGGGGCCGGAGACGCGGACACCGACGACGTCCGGTGCGTGGGTGCCGTGCCCGACGGCGACGGCAGGCCCGTCGATGGGCATGGGCGAGGTGGCCGACCGCACAGGGCCCCCAAAAAATTAGGGCCCCCTAGTTCCTCCCTTCCCCCTTTGCTCTAGGTCATCTGGTCGCCAGACGCCATTATCGTTCGCTCGTGAGGAGCTCTTCCGTGAGCAGAGGTTGAAGAAGAATAGGGAAAGGCAAAGGCTTTTTTGTTGTTGGGCCGACAGTTAAGAGTATGGCCCATTGTCTTGCCAGCCTGCCTGGCTGCCTTGCCTGATTTTGCACAGGGCCCCCCAAAACAACGCGACGGCCCTGGGCGACGGCATCACTCGTGCCACGAGTCTCCGGCACCAGTGGCACGAGTCTCGTGGCACCGCGGCCCCTGGTGCTGGAGACGGTTTCGCTTCAGACTCTCCGCACTAGGACACGCTAAAGCTCCCTCCATGAGCATTTACCGTAATGAAGCGCTGCACCGGGCTACTGGAAATCTTACGCTACGGTAAAGGAAGAGCTCCGTTCCTCTATTCCTAGCGCTCTCCAGGAGCGTCCGCTATCGGTTGCGGGGCCCGCACTCGTCCAACTGCCTCGCCGCGCGTGGAAGGAGCAGAGGACGTGCGCCACCGCACTGTCGCCTGCGTGCGCGCGCCACCGCGCTGCCGCCTGCGTGCGCCGCCGCGCTGGAGCCTTGCGCGTCGCTAGCGCGCGCCGCCGCGTTGAAGCCTACGCGCGCCGCCGCCTGCGCGCATCGCGAGCACGCGCGCACGCGCTGGAGCCTTGCGCCGCGCTGAAGCCTGCGCGCGCCGCCGCGCTGGAGCCTGGCGCGCCGAAGCCTGCGCGCGCCGCCGCGTTGCCGCCTGGACGGGAGGAGGCTGGGGCCGGGACGGGAGGGGGCCGGGGGCGAGGCGGGGGGAGGCGAAGGGGCCGGGTCGGGGGAAGGAAGCCGAGAAGTCCGCGCCCTGCGTCGTTGGCGGCAGGGGCGACGCTGACGGTGGCAAAGGCGGGGGCCGAAGCTTCTTGGAGTGGCGGAGGCGGCGGCGGTGCGGGGACGGCGACTCGCACGACTGGGACAAGAAGGGCGGCGGCGAGGGGGTCGGAGGAGGCGAGGAAGGAGCAGGCGGCGGGGACGGAGCGGCGGTGGGCGTCGTGCTTCGGCCGAGGCGGGGACGGAGCGGCGGCGGGCGTCGTGCTTCGGGTGTGGCGGAGGAGGACAGGCGGGGCAGCAGAGAGGGGAGGAGAGGGAAGAGGAGAGAGGAGAGAGGAGAGTTAAAAAGAATGGGTGGCTGACGCGTGGGTCCCACTGGGGGTAGTTGATATAGAGGAAGAATATAGAGGAATGATAGGTGCAGGAGAAATTGGTATAGAGGAAAGAATCTTGACGACCAAGATGGAATATTCTTTTTAGAGGAAGGAAATAGAGGAATACGAGTGCGGACAGCCTCACTGACAAGGAGTCCGACGGGAAGCTCTGCTTCTGCTGCAGGCATCGCCACCAAGAATCACATGGTGATCACGGACTTGGATTGTGACCGATTCTTGTTCACGCAGGGAATATCTGGTAGGAACTTAATAGAAAACAAGTACCTAATTTGGATGTGCAATGGTGATCGCTTGCTAGCGGCGGCCTAATCAGCTGTGGAAGTTATTCAAAGGTTGATCGTACCAGACCATTCCATTCCAATCCACTGGTATGAACTCGATCTCAGTAAACTGGTAAAGCGACAGGCATGAGCCCATATTCAAAGTTTTCATATGAGTTTTCTTTTTTATTCAATTTTCTTGAAATGAGTGGAAGGAATTCTGCTTTACCGCAGGTACCATGATAAAGTTTTGTACTATACTAGATAACCTGTCATCAGAGAAACGCTGCCACATTCAACGGGAGTACTCGCCAAAGATATTTCCAAAATGTTGATCAGGAACCAGATGCGTGGCTTTTACATCACTCAGCTGGAAGAGCACGCGTTTGCAAAGGAGCGACCGTACAATTTCACATGATACACAACTTGCGTTGGCTATCATGGAAGATGGAAGGATCAGGCCCGGGACTATTCCCTCGGTATCTCACGCCAAAAATCCATGACGAGTTGAAGCTGCATGCAGGTCAACAGTGCGTGAACAATCAAACTACAATGCAGGGAGAAGCGAAGGAGCGCAGACAGGGTGTATCTGTATATACTACCTCTATCTCAGAATATAAGCATTCCAAGGTTTGGTCAAAGTCAATTCTTTTCAACTTTGACTCTCAATATCTATAGAAATATATTATGTGAATTATGAAAAGCTATATATTATGATAATTGGTTTCATGATGAATCTAACAACACTATTTATACTTTGTCAAATGTTGTGATTTTTTTGTTATTGTTAGTCAAAGTTGAAGTATATTGACTTTGACCAAACTCTGGAATGCTTATATTCTGAAATGGAGGTAGTATGAGATAATTAAGATACCATCTCTACTGCTAGGTTTTTATCCCGAACTCCCTCAAAAAGAAAAAAAAAGGGTTCTTATATCCTGAACCGGAGATGCCTAGCCTGAAGCTTCTGAAGAAACCATACTCGCAGCAGGTTCTGTTCGCTCAGACGGACAAGGAAGCGGTAGATTTCTTAGGTTCGATGCTGGCTCTGTCAATCGCCAAGGTGGTGGTGCTCCTCGACAGGGAGGATGGCAACTTCGGCAGCATGGGAAACCTTTATAAGAGCGTCGACAACCTCGATGCAGCCTACTTCCTGCCCCGCGCGAAGGACGTGCTGCTCCACTTGTCGGTCTCCCCGCGGGCCCTGATGAGCACCCACCTCCTGCAGGCCGGTAGTACTGACACGGCCAAGTGCACGACCTGTGGCAGCCACAACAATATTTTTAACAATTTAAACATTATATAAAAATGCCTCTATTTTTATTAAGGCATTGTATTATGCCTTGTGAAATTGTCACAAATTTTATATAGACATTTGACAAAGTGCCAGTATATTCTTAGTGGCAAGACATTTATGATGCATTTTAGAAAATGCCGTTATGATTGTCTAGAGACAATTTAATAATGCCTCTACTATATAAAAGAATTGCCTCTGCTATATAAAAAAATTGCCTCTACAAGTCATTTCTCCTATAGTGGTTGTCTTTTTGTAATGAAAAAAAAGAAAGAAATTAAAGATGCACCTTGTTAGTTGAGGGCGGAGCAGCGCATCCTTCGCGCCGGGCAGGAAGTAGGCTGCATCGAGGTTGTAGACGCTCTTATAAAGGTCTCCCATGCTGCTGATGTTGCCATCCTCCTTGCCGAGGAGCACTACCACCTTGGCGATATGCAGAGCCAGCATCAAAACCAGGAAATCTCTTTTACGAGTTTGGTTTCTTCAGGAGCTTCATGCTAGCCATCTCCGGTTCAGGATAAGAAAATTTTTTTTCTTTTTGAGGGAGTTCGGGATAAGAACCTAGCAGTAGCGGCAGTATATCTTAATTATCTCGTAGTATCATCGAGTCGTGAACCTATTTATATTAGGAATTAGGAACAAAACGCGTGGGCGCGAGTGGACACCGATCGTTCCGTCTCAGCGGACATGCGCAGATGCGGGATCAGCACAGCAAAAGAAGGAAAGGTTTCCGGTGATCCATCCAATGAAAAAGTCATCCAAGTATCGTGCGACCTCGAGATTGACGGATCCTGGCCTTGAGTGATCCCAGGGCGTTATGTATGCATGCTGTCGTCCACGGCTTACCTCCCTCACTGGCTGTGACCTGCAGACCGCACACGGGGGGAACGTCCTGCCTGCCACGTGGCGGCGGGGCTGGAGACTCGGACACCGACGAAGCTGCCTCTGCAGCCATTGCCGCTAAGAATCACGCGGCGATCACGCACTTGGATTGTGACGCAAAATTTACCTGTCCTCCGCGCGGCTATGCCGCCGGTTATCTCCACGGCGCAGAGCCCGTCCTTGTTTCCTGGGGATGTGTGCCCGAGATAGATTTTTTTTATTTCTCTACACGGCGCATCTGGTTTGTACGGGCCCACCAATTGGTACAGGTGGCGCATATGGACCCCATGAGCTACTGTTCGACTATCAGTAACGCGGTTACACGTGGATAGGCACAGATTTTTTTTTTCGGTGGCCCTCTGAGAAGTGTTCTTGCTTTCTCGCTGCTGTACCCTGCCTTCACCGTTGAACAGTCCCCAAGCTAAAAGAACATGCCAGATCGCTTGTTGGGTGAAACACAAAAAGCAACGTGGGAGGACAAAAGTTTTGTCCACATCTCTTGTTGATACGGAGTACTACCTCTGTCCTAGTCGTCGCTGTTGACTTTTGATCATCACGTTTGATCGTTCGTTTTATTCAAAAATTTTTTGCAAAGATTAAAACAAATATGTCATGATTAAACTAATATTGATGAAAAAACATGTGATGAAGAAATAATTAATGTTTACACGAAAAATTTAAATAAGACGAATGGTCAAACGTGCAATCAAAAGTCAACGGCGACAACTATTTTGGGACGGAGGTAGTAGTAGTTGAATAATAGGAGTATTATGTGCAAACCAGCGTGGGTTGAAATGCAAAGAGCTGAGTTTTCTTTTTTTAAAAAAAATATGTGTGTGTGTGTGTACTTCATATTACAGAACATGGTGCACAAACGTAGCTCCGACTACTTCAATTTGTCTCTGGACATAAAAAAATGGATATGCATCTTGGGTCTAATCGTTGAGTTTTTTCTTTTTTCAAAAATATACTTTCCTTCGTTTTTGAATAATTGTCAACGTTGACTTTTACTGTTCCAACTTCGACTATAATTTTTTTGTTATTGCATAATTAAACACTCATAAGTATATCATGTTGCTAAAGTACCATCTACAATACATCTACCAGTCATGTGTTTATCTTATTTAACTAAGTAATTTAGAAGTTATTAAGCGGCCAAATTGTGAATAGTAAAGTCAACGCTGTCGATTATTTGAAAACGGAGGGAAGTAAGTTTCTTGTAGTTATGGCACATGATGCACAATCTGAGTGCGTCCATTTCAATTCACAAAAAAACAAAGAGTGCATCCATTTCATTTTTTTCATTTAAAAAAATACGCGCATCTTGTGGATGGAAACAATGATTTATTTTTCTCCCCAAAATATGTACTCTTCGTGCATGTTATGAGATACAATGTGCAAAATTAACTGTGTCTACTCGTACTATTTTTGCGCTGAAAACACATGCATCTTGCTAAAACGATTGAGCTTTTTTTTCCAAATAAATGATGAATCGTGTGTATTAGAGAGTCTTGGCCTAGTGGTTAAAGCATCCGAGTAACACCTCTCAGGTCCTGGGTTCGACTCCCCGTGGGAGCGAATTTTCAAGGATTTAACGGCATTTGTGCTTTCAGTGGTAGGCGACGCTCCCGTCGACAGCGAGGCGCCAGTGGTGACTTCGTATCTCTAGATTTGCCGGCTCAGTCTTCGAAGATGCTCATAGGGATAGGGTTTGCGTACGTGTGTTCATAGGGGTGAGTGTGCGTGCGTTGTGAGTGTCTGAGTTGTACTGTGTAATCTAAAAAAAAAAAGATCATGATGCACAAATTCAACACACGTGTAATTTTTTGTTACCAAAACATATCCATCTTGTAATAGACGGAACCACTTTTATTTTCTCTTATATTATGTGCTTTGTGCATGTTATGGACCATGGTGCTCACGCAGCTTTAGGTGTTCTAGTGCTACCATGATGCATTGCATCATAAAATTTGCGAAATTTTTGATATGCAAAGACATTTGTTGAAAATTTTATGCAACTATTATGGTGCATCTTGTGGTTAAATACTTGTGAAAGACACATAAAAAAAAAGAAAATGGATTTGAATAGTTGAGGATTGTAACTATTCATTTCGGACTCGCAATCCACTATACTATTCAAGTGCAAATTTTCTTAAATATTGCACGACAATAATTGATAACATGCACAGTGTATCCACTTTGTTGGAACTGTTTTTTGTCTTGTGGCGAAATACTTGTGCAAGACACATTTTGGAAAAGAAAATAATTGTTCATTTTCGACCCGCAATCCGCAACTATTCAAATGCAAATTTTTCGTTTTCATTACTCTTGTAAAAATACTTGTTGCATCTCAAATATTGTATGATGAGGGAACAATTCTAGTGCTACCGTGCTCCCAACGCCGGTAGCTTCGCAACGGATGCGCGAAAATTGTAACAAAAATATGAATGTGTAGTGCATGCCATCATCCACTATGTTACAAGAATTAAGATGGAACGAATATATGTGTAAGAAGAAACAAAAAATAAAAATCAACATGTGAAAAGTAACGGGTTGTGGGTCTGGGATAAACAGTTACAACTCGCATTATTCACATGCTAATTTCACTTCTTTGTTTTTCTTTGCACAAGTGTCTGTTGCATCTTAAATTTTTCAAGAGGGTAGATTATGAGATACACTATCTATTTATTTTTTTGTAATCTTTTATGCATCCAATGAGGTGCTACTTAGGTTTGGAGTACGGTAGCACCTTGAGGAGTGATAGCACAGAAAGTTCTCTCTGTATGATGATAATTTATAACATCCATACCCTTTGTTGGAATTTTATTACACTTTCTCAGCCACTTAGAAATCGATCCATTTGTTCCATTTTTATTCAGCTCATGGGCTGCTGTAGAAACGAAGTACTCCACCGCAAAAAAAAAAAAAAAAGGAAACGAAGTACTCCTACCAGCCAATACATACTCCGACAACCCTCATATAAAATGTTGTCCAGCGTCTCGTCATTCTCCACCGTTCCACACTCTTCCCTTCATCTGCCAGCGCATTAACTCCTAGCCCCCTGCCTCATACAGTATACGGAGCAAGATACGTCGGCAAATACAACCGGACCACTATTGGGCACACATCTCAGCGAAACAACAGCCGTACAGATATGCGGATGCATAGCACCGCGGAGGACAGGAGCCGCTCTCGTGATTGTGACAGCTTCTTGTTCACGCAGCGAATATAATAGTGCAGTCCAAATTAATTGCTAGTATAGGAACTTATTACAAAACGAGTGCGTGATTTCGACGTGTAATGGCGATCGCTTGCTAGCGGCGGCCTAATCAGCTACGGAACTTACTCAAGTTTGATCGGACCAGACCATTCCGTTCCATTCCACTGGGATGAACTCTCGAAAAAATGGTAAAGCGACAGGCATGAGCCCATATTCAAGGTTTATTTGGGAAAAGTCCATTTTGTCTCCCTTAACTCTTGTAGGAGTTGCAACTTTTCCCCTCAACTACAAAACCGGGTAACCAGACTCCCTCAGCTCCTTCTCTCACTTCAATTTACCTCCCTCGGCGGTTTTCAGAGTGGTTTTGGCTGACGTGGCACAATGGGTCCCACATGTCAGATGCCACATCATCATTTTCTTTTTTTTCTTTTTCTGACGGGGAAAAACTCAAACCTAAACTTTTCGTAAAAACTAAGATATATAGACTCCTAACCTTCCACACGCGAATACAATAAACTTGCCGGTGACGACCTTGTCGTCGAATCACATAGTAGCCATCCAATCCATCAAATTTCTACCCATAGTCCCACACATAGGATAAATTGAGCTTGCAATAAGCCCATACATATAGTTCGAATCACAGCAACCATACACTGTTCAAACACCCAGGAGCTTAACTCACATTCAAAATAAATAATTTGGTCCGATATAAGCATTGCTAGCAAACAACTTAAGATGTCCTCTTCTTTGGAGTTGCTTTATTGGTAGGAGTTGATCAGTTGAAATGACCATTGGTGGACTAGCAAACGAAGTGCCTATATAGATATGACTAGCAAACGAAGGGTAGACATTGAGTACATACTAGGCACACGTTTAGTTTCGTACCGGCTCGTTGTTGAAATGTTATCATCACTTCATCCCAAAAAAAAAAGCATTTGCATATGTTAAATTCAATAGCTTATCAAAAAGTTAAATAGGGAGTGCCTTCTTCCCTTAACATCGCAAGATGCCTATTCCTCGCCAAAGGAGAGACTATGTATATATCATTTCCGATGAAGTGATGATAGACAACGTGTAGCTTATCAAAAAGTTAAATTAGTTCTCTCAATTTTTGAGTCCAGTATTTTCAAAAGTTGAATGTCTTTGAGCAAAACCATAAATATAAAACATTGCACTATATCACTTTTTTTAGGTATGCACTATATCACTTGGATCAATACAGGAAAGAAAAGAAAAATGTGAAAGTAAAATAACAACGAAATACAAAGGAAGCGATTGCACCAGACCTGACCCACCTTCATGTGGGCCGCACGCTCGCCCACTTCGATCCGGCCGATGGACTGTTCCAACGATCTGTTGGACCGTCAGCTACGCAAGGTCCAACTACAACGCAACAATTTTTGTTGTTTTTTTAAAGAAATGCACAACCATTCGTTACATTTTCTTTTACCAAAAAACAATTCGTTATTAGGGAGATCAGGAGACGGAAGCCAAACAATGCTAACACACAAAATCCATGTGACGTCACACGACTATATAACACAAATTTGAAGTTCGAACGACTGGACGATTTCTTTCTCTGTCTCAAACGAATCCTAAATTTCGAAAGAGTTTAGGCAATTCAGCAGCTTAAACTGAACACTAACTCAATTCGAAGTAGTGACAACGGGCCACCGACAATAACTGAAAAGTCAACATGCTGCCAACAACACAAATACACCTGCACGTCTTTGAACTGTAGACCACCAGGCACTATCTAATTAGCAGAAATGTCCCGGCTGAACCGGCCAATAATCGAAACCGGGCACATCTGACCAGTTAATCAACTCTGACTCTTTCGTAAGTTCGCATACAAGTACGTGGATCGAGAAGGTGCCAATTGGGACAGACTGGAGGCTCCTCCTAGTCGAACCGAATTATACTTGCACGTCTCTTTCATCGATCCTTACAGCTAATAAACGAGGCAAGGCAATGTTGTGCAGAGCACTAACCCTGTCAGAAACCGGAGACTGATCAGGTCACAGAGATGTATGCTTGCTTTCGTGTTGCAAGCCAACCGAGGTCGCAAGCTGGCAGCACTACGTACAATCTTCAGATGACAATAATAATATCAATAATATCCAATCAAACTCTACGACATGGGTACCAAAAACTCGCTTTTTGACTACACATATAGGCGAAGGAGTTTCAGCTGGTGTGCAACTATATAAGCTGATGCGCGTCCCTCTGCATTCCTCACCAAGCCTAGCTAGAAGGCACACAACTCGTGTGACACAGGGCATTCGACAGTTTGTGTTGAGAAGTTTCTCAAGAGGAAGAGCGAGTTGTTGCGAGCTTGTCTTTCAGGGAGAAGAGAAGATGGCGGGCTCGAGGGCTCTCCTGCTGGTCGCCGTCGCCGCAGCGGTCGCTGGCCTCGCCGCGGCTGGCAACTTCCAGAGCGACTGCGACATCCCCTGGGAGCCCCAGAACGCGAGGTTCTCCAACGGCGGCAACTCCCTCTCCATGAAGCTCGTCAGCAACTCCTCAGGTCCGGCTCTTCTTCATCACGGTTGCATTAATTTCCATGCGCAAATCCGCATATATAGTATTGATTTTTATGCTGATCAGCAAGCTCGAAAAAAATATCATATATAATAAATCACGCCGCTATCAAGCGATGGTTCTTATGCTACTACGTACGTTCGGCTACGGCCTGCAGGCTGCATGCTCCGGACAAAGAAGCAGTTCGTGTACGGGACCGTGTCCACCCTCATCAAGCTCGTCCCGGGCAACTCGGCCGGCACCGTCACCACCTACTATGTACGTGCCGAGCAGTCGTCTCTCATGTCGCATGATATTGTCCCTGGTGCTTGTGAACGAAACTAGGCAGGGATCTATCTGATCTCTTGTTGGCATTATTGCAAACTTTTGACACGTACTGTTCAAAAATGATAATCCAGGCGTCCTCCGTGGGTGCCAACCACGACGAGATCGACTTCGAGTTCCTGGGCAACGAGACGGGGAAGCCCTACACCATCCACACCAACATCTTCGCCAACGGCATCGGCAAGAAGGAGATGCAGTTCAAGCCCTGGTTCGACCCCACCACCGGCTTCCACAACTACACCATCTCCTGGACGCCCTGCATGATCGTGTAAGCAAAGATATATATCACACACTTTGATGCTCACATATATAGCTCTAGCTTGCATGCATATGAACCGGTTGGCGACGAACACAAGATGATCCGATCCTTCCATGTGGATGTACAAAATTCGCAGGTGGTACGTGGACAGCGTGCCCATCCGCGTGTTCCGCAACTACGAGAAGCGCTACGGCGTGGCGTTCCCGACGAGCCGGCCGATGTTCGCCTACTCGAGCATCTGGGCCGCCGAGGACTGGGCGACGCAGGGCGGCCGCGTCAAGACGGACTGGTCCAAGGCTCCCTTCGTCGCCAACTACAACGGCATCAACCTGGACATCTGCGAGTGCTACAGCTACGGCGGCTGCTCCACCGGCTGCTCGGCGGCGGCGGCGCCGTACCGCGGGGCGTGCCAGCTGAGCAGGGCCGAGCTGGGGCAGATGCAGTGGGTGCAGGGCACGTACAGGATCTACGACTACTGCGTCGACCCCAAGCAGTGGACCAACGGCCAGAGGCCCGTCGAGTGCGGCCTGCCGCAGTACTGAGACCAGGTCTCTCTTCGTTGTTGGCTCCTCAAATATACATTGGCACCATGATGGCCTATCACTATTTTTATTTTCTTCCGGATGATGAATTGATTTGAGGATTATTATTATTTTTTTGGTTCATATACATCTTGTTCCTTTTGATTCTGGGCAATCATATGTATACTTTGTATATTGTCATATACATTATTATATTATTGAATACTTATTGGTTCACTCCATGATTTGACTAACATATTATATCTTTCTCCTTTTTCTATGACGAAATATTTAATGATGTTCTATTTTTCTTTTCTAGCTAGACTGTAAGCGTTCGATTTACTTTAAAATTTGTTCATTCACAACAATTAGCAAGTGTGCAACTCAAAATCAACTCTCGTGGGCCCTCCTTTTCCACCTTTAAGCTTCGGGGCTTTGGGTCACGTGATTCTTCTCATCCTTCCTCGAACATAGAAGCACGACAATGGCTGGGCGACGACATTGACTATAGTTGCGACTATTGCTCATGGGTGGAATCGGGCCTTGCAGTTGACAATTATAAAAAAGAGTTAAATTCACAAAACCACGACTATCTGTCCTTTGTTGCAAGGAACCACAACTTCTGAAATTAATTTCACAAAACCACAACTTTTAGTTTTGTGCATATCCACAAAAAATGTGCATAGAGTCAACAGAGGCTGACAAGTGGGCCTACGACCGAAACTTGTGGTTTTGTGCAACAAGTGGTGCAAATAGTTGTGGTTTTAAGGAACTGATTTCAAAAATTGTGGTTTCTTGCAAAGGACCAAATAGTTATGATTGTGTGAAATTAACTATATAAGAAAATAGGAAAAGGAACAAAGGTTGGAGGAAAAAAGGCGACACAAGAAGGCAACGAAAGGTATCTACCCTTGCCTGTGATGGTGGGGAAGAGACTAAGTGAGAGGTTTGTGATGCCACAATCATTAATAAGGTACTGTAGCTATCTCACTAAGCGTCTATTCATTGTCGTGCAAAAATCTTTACCAGATAAGGAAACTCCAGTTGATCTTCGACATATTAGATTTTTTAGCATAATTGATTGAGAAATACTAGTTACAAGTACATGGCAGATAAAATCCTATATAGTAAACATTGTTATTAGGATTCTAAAATTCATCTTATTTAAAGGCTAAAGTCCTTATTGAATGCAGAGAGCTACTGAATGAATCTACTTTTTTTTTATGCGTTAGAAAAACATTATACCGAGTTAGTTCGATACTCGAAACATGAAATGTCCTGGCACTCACAAAGTTCATATCCGTTCTTGCTCTACACGAAAGCAGAAATAAACAATAAGCCTATTTAGTTTTGCACCATCGCCAGTCACCTAAAACTACGACGTTGCTTTGTTACCGACAAAAATTGTGACCGTCACACCTATGCAATGTAATTTTGTTTTGACTGTGGCGTCAAAAATTAGCTCCACACCGCTTTAGCGGCACCCTAACGCAACAGCTAGGCAAATACATGCTAGTCTATACACATTCCGGTTAAATGAGTCAAAAGTGAGCTCTTTATCCAGACCCAATCCAACTTTCGGATTTCGCAAAAACAAGAACAACCCTTTGAAGCCAAGCAAGCCCGCCGCCGCTGCAGAAAAACCATCGACCTTGTCCCGCTGTTATGAACTTACGACTGCCGGCTTTCCTTCCAAAAGCGTGTGTCCACTATCGGACTCTCGTGACTGGCGACCAGCAAATCTAATCCTTTTCCGTTCCGACCCTTCTAGAAGCTTCAACCCGCCGCTTTGCCCCCCTTCCTCTCGCCGCTTCTTCCCCATTTCGTCGCAGCACTCGAAACCCTAGATTTTTTTCTCTCCTCCCACTCGCCGGCGCCGATCGCAAGAGCTGGACGGCGGAGGAGGGGATGGATCGAATTGTGGGCAGCAAGTACAAGCTCGGGCGCAAGATCGGGAGCGGCTCTTTCGGGGAGATCTACCTAGGTTCGTTCTCGATCCCGGCATCCCGCCTCGCTTGATTGATTCTGTTCCTCCCCGTTGTGCCTTTGCTTGTTGTTTGGATCTGACGAGGCTTTGGTTGTGTTGTGCCCTCTGTGCAGCGACGCACGTCGACACCTACGAGATCGTCGCCGTCAAGATTGTGAGCTCCTCCTCCTGCTACTCAGTTCTCCCCATCTCCCCCTCCACTATTCTGGATTTGTTTAGGTTTCGCGGCTTCTGTAGCACTGATTGTTGTGCTTGTTAGGTTTGGGTGGAAGCTTGATTATCGTGTGATTCTGTCTCGTGGCTCTGCAACGAGGTTTTTGTTCTATTGATAGAATGCTATAATCGTGCAGTGTGCCTTGATGCTTCGTTGTACATTACTTGTGCCAAGTGGTGAATTTCGGTAGAGTGTGATGGCTTGCGCGCCAAATTTGCTTATATCTTGAGTTGACCCTAGTAGCAGGAGCAGTGTTTCTGAAGTTTTCATTCTTCTGTAACACCATATAGATTTGAAATTTTCCAACGGCTAGTGGGGTCTGGGTTCCTGCAACCGCAGTTCCACTATTCCATTGGCTTAGATATATGTGACATAAAAGGTTCAGTGATTTAAGCATATTGTTTTTACTGTACACAGCTCCTCTTGTGCTAGTTCATATTAGTGATGTGCAGTTATATTACATAGAAGTATAGGAGTGTAAAGCAGGAATCTGTTACATTACGTGGCTGGGTAGCCGTCATTAATAAGAAGGATCAGTTAAAATTTTAAATTAGAAGACAATAAATTAGCACTTTATATGCTAGGAAACAGCTCTTTATAGAAAAAAACACCAAATATGCCATTTTATGTAGTTCATTTTTGTGATCTGGGACCATCAACCATGTGTTTGTCTAGGTTAGGCAGTTTGTCCCCAAAAATTGTTAGTATTGCGTGCTTTGTTGCTTGCTGAGTTGCAGTGTCATAATTCTCTGCAGGATTGGTTTCACTTTTTCTGGGTTCGTGGCTTTTGTTATGTTTTCAAGTTGGCAATGTATTACATTTAATCACGCTCAGATATTTTCTTAATATTTCTAGATTGTGTGCAGTCACTGCAAGTCCTTATCATTGGCATTAAATAGATAGAATTTTATGGCACTCAAGCCAGGATGCTGCCCTTTGTTTCACACTACACATAAAGCGCCTTGGCGGATTCCTATACCGAAAAGATTTCAATTTACCTAGTCAGTATACGTAGGTGATGTAGCAGATAATTTAAGACCACAAAGAGACGTGTGCCATTATCTCTCGCAGGCTCAACCACCCACCTGGTTACACACCTTCAGTGCCGCAATGTTTCCCATACCATGCTACATACTGTATGCCTGCAACTCCAGACTGGCTGCAAGCAGCCACTAACTCTCCCCTTACCTTTCGTACCTCACTATATCATGGCAGCTTCTGTTTCTGCTGGTGTGGCTTATCCGCATTCCTCGAGTTCTGGCAAGCAATTGTGATGGCTCGGCTGGATGGTTGTGTTGTCTATTCGGCACCTTGATCCAGCAGTTGGCCACTGATTGCCTCCTCTTGGATGGTCAGATCTGGTTGACCATTCCCATAATGGAAGTGGAAGTAACTCACATCAACCTTTGGATATCATCTGTGATGGTTGAGGCCACAGATACTTTTGCTGTTGGCTACTCCTCTTGGCCTCTCCTCTGTGCCTCTTTCAAATTGTAGGTCGCTGATTTGATCACGCTTCAGCAACTGTAGGTAGGACTCTTAAAGTTCTGTTACTAATATATTGCGTTGTTGTCTGCCTCCTGTTGCCATCAAGTGGTCGCTGAATTGATCACACTGCAGTAACTGTAGGTAGGATTCTTAGAGTTCTGTTTCGTATATATTGTGTTGTGTTAGCTACACATTTTATACATCTCTTTTCATTTTTTCCTCATTCTTTGGCCTGTGAGGGCAAGAGTGATTTCTTCATAGTTGCTCGTGTCAAAATTTATCTCCATGTACATGAAACACGAATGGAATCAACATATCAGGCTACGACAGTCAGACCTGTTAGCAATATATTATGTAATGAATGGGGAAGTTTGATGCAAACAAATTCCCCAGAAAACTTAAATACACAAACATTATCTGTCAAATGATATCTATTTTGAGTGGAGTGAATAGTTATTTAATGAAGTTACAGGCATGGTGTGAATGATCTTATCACTTTCTTAACTGTAAAAAATGATTTGTTCTAGATATCGTTTTGCCTTATTTGTTTGAGAATTTATGTTGCATTTATTATTTTGTACAGGAAAGCAGCAAAACCAATCATCCTCAATTGCTATATGAGGCTAAGCTCTACAATGCACTTCAGGGAGGAAGTATGTGTTTGAGCCACAAACAAAATTATATTTCCTTGATTTAGATGCGCCGTTTCAAAGTGTTCTGATCCTTCTTATTCTTGAATCTCTGCAGCTGGTATTGCAAACATAAAATGGTGTGGTATAGACGGTGATGAAAATATTCTTGTTATTGATCTGCTTGGACCAAGCCTAGAGGATCTATTTGTTTATTGTGGCCGTAGATTCTCACTAAAGACGGTCCTGATGTTGGCGGATCAGATGGTAACAAGACAACTTTCCTCATCCTTAGTTGAGTTGCTAATTTTGACAGTTTCTAAAAGATGCCTTCTCTAATATTTAATGCTGGCTGGTGCTTGTACATTTATTATTGCAGATTACAAGAATAGAATTTATGCATTCTAAAGGGTATTTGCACAGAGACATCAAGCCGGATAACTTTCTTATGGGCCTTGGTCGAAAAGCTAACCAGGTTTGTATTGACTTCGCCATTAGCACTGACACTACCCCATGAATTGTAATGGTTGTTTTTGTGAATCCCAGGTTTACATCATTGACTTCGGGCTTGCCAAGAGGTACCGTGACGCACACACTAACCGCCATATACCTTATAGGTGGGCATGTGATCTTCAATGTGTCATGATATTTTTATGTGCTTTTTTGTTTTTAGTTGTGGTATTACAAGTTTAACCTAATATTGTTAACATACTTGCCTTTTCAACAGAGAGAACAAAAATTTAACTGGAACAGCTCGCTATGCTAGTCGCAACACTCATCTTGGGATAGGTGAGCAGAGCGCAGTCTACTTGTTACTTTATGTACTAGTTTCATTATCTTCAATGCTTGTATTGTTCACTTATATATTGTGATAAGAAAAATACACGTGCATCCATTTAGATGTTACTGCTTTGTTCCATCCCATGCCACCCCAAACTAATTATTTGCGTGTATCCACTTGAGTTTGTGTGCGCGCCACTGAGCCCATGGCTGTTCTCATACACACAAATTCCAATGGCATACACATATACAACGAATTGGGGTGGCACATAAGCAAAAGAGAGAACATCAACAACACATATAAGCGAGAGTGAAGCGTATAGTCGAGAATTTAGGCGAGGATGAGCAGCACACAACCAAGGATATGTTTTAGGCATCGAACATTCGTCAGAGCCTTTGTTAAAACCGTAGCATAGAGCCAGAGCTAAATAGAGAGCTCAAATCCATTGATGTGCACAAGGTAGGATCAAAACGCTCAGCACAAGCCAACCCAATGTTTGTCTCACGCACATTGTATCGATATGGAACAAGTGCATAGATGCTAAATCAAGAACAAGTATGTGCCAGCGCATACCTGTCATGCCAGGCGTTTCCATGTGAGCAAACAGAAGAACATGAGTAGTCCATCAAACCGTTGTGGTTGGTGGACCTTGTTTGAGCTGCGGCCTCCACCCCAAGCTCATGCGCATTGGGACACACATACGCCCAAACTCTTTGTTGTAAGGTTGGGTCGATGCCCGACAGGATGTCTCCATTAACAGTCAGGGAGAAGTGCTTGGTCCACATTAATGATGGAGTTGTCATCATTAACTTTGTACTCGTGTTTCGGAGGAAGCGAAGAACGTGGGAGCGCCATCGGTGGACCGCCTTTGCGGAATGAGGCATTTGAAAGTTGTTGCAAGTCACTGTTTGCTTGTATCCATTTGAGTTTGTGTGTGCAGCATTGAGCTCCCGATGACCATTCTTATATATTGGCACATGGCATAGATACAAATTCCAGTGGCGTTCACAAACAACTAATTGGGGTGGGGCGACAAAGAAGCAACAGAGCGAACATCAAGGTCAGCTGAGAATTTGGGCAAGGATGAGCAGCACACAACAGTGAAGGTTTTATTGGCATCGATGTACACCAGCTGAGAGAGCTCTCGAAGTGACCTAGGGTGGCGCTAGGCAGTGGAGGCGGGGTGTCTTCGGCCATGGTGTTAGGCTAGGGTTAGGTCTATGGTGCTGACGCTTAGAAATTGGGGGGAATTAGAGAGGGAAAACGGGGAAAGAGTGATGCGGAGCGCTTGGAAAGCTCGAAATTGCAACTTCGTAGTCGCGTTCGGCAGTGGAAGACGTGGGAGCTCTGTGGGCGGACTACCATTCATGAACGATGATTTAAAAATTTGTTGCTTTGCCCCATGCCACCCCAAGCTCACTATTTGTGTGTATCTACTTGAGTTTATGTCAACACCAGTGACCTATCAATGGCCATTCTCATATATTGGCCCTTGGCGTACACACAAATTCCAGTGGCATTAACAAACAACTAATTGTGGCGGGGGCAATAGAGCACCTGAGCAAACATCAAGGTCTCACACACAAGCCCGAGCGGATTGGATAGTTGAGAATTTGGGCGAGGATGAGTGGCACAACCATGTAGGTTTTATAGGCATCACTGATACGGAGCACCAACTTGTGTGTAGCGAGCTCCAAGAGAACACTGGGGTGGCGCTCGGCTGTGGCGGCATGGTGGGTTTGGCCATGGTGTTAGGCTAGGGTTAGGTCTCTGTCATGGAGTCGTCATCTTCATCTTTATGGTCGCGTTCTGTAGGCTGTGAAGGGCGTGGGAGCGTCGGCGGCAAACCACCATTCTTGAATGAGGAATTTCAAATTTGCGGTTGTCACATGGCACGCCAAACCCTCTGTTTGCGTGTATCCACTTGAGTTTGTGTGTACCACACTGAGGCAATGGCAATAGGTACGCTACCGTCTTGACCTTCTAGTCTCGGGTTTCTACACGCAAGCAAAGATGTGGTTGCCGGTCACCAGGTCGGGTTGGTCAAGGTCATTGTACGCCAAAGCCACATGAAGCGGCGATGTGTGGCAATCGGCTCGGTTGCCATGCTCGTCAACGTCGCATGTCAGGGCAACGTTGAGCTCACGCCAGCCACAAAAAGCACGTACCATAACGAAATCCCCTAGGTCAATAATGCGCGGCATTTCCATGCCTTGACAGGTGGTAGCCATATCTCAGAGACACGATGACGCATGTCATCATGCTAGTGAACACTAGCTTCCCGTCTACGGTTGGCATGATCATGTGTCGAAAGCAACCATGTCCGGTTCGATCCACCAAGCTTTGTGCCTCAGCGTTGAATTCAAGGATCACTTTGCCATCATGGACAATCCAGTAGATGATGTATCCATTGGTGACGACATTGGCTTTTTAGTCAAAAGAAGTAGATGAAATCCATGGATGTGAGTTTACCCCAAGTTTGTCCTCATTCTTTGTGTGTATCCACTTGAATTTGTGTGCACGCCACTAACCTCCCGATGGCCATTCTCATATATTGGCATGTGGCATCCACACAAATTCCAATGGCATACACAAGTGAAGAATTTGGGTGGGGTGACACAGGAGTAACAGAGCGAAGAGTGGACTGAATAGTTGAGAATTTGTGCGGGGATGAGGAGCATAAAGAAATTTCAAAGATTTCAGTAACTTCCGGATGTGCGGGGATGTAGTAATGATGTAGGTATACACATTCATTGTGTTTCAGAAAAGACTAATATCAACCAACACCGTACACATAATGGGAAAACTGAATATATCAATAAGTATAAAAGTTGGAGGCAAAACATACCCAACCAAGGATGGAACATCTGACAAGCGACCACGCTAGATGCGAAATGGCTGCACAAAAGGTCCAAATGGATCATACATAGGTGTACACATTCATTGTATTTCAGAAAAGACTAATATCAACCAACACCGTGCACATAATGGGAAAACTGAATGTATCAATAAGTATAAAAGTTGGAGGCAAAACATACCCAACCAAGGATGGAACATCTGACAAGCGACCACGCCGGATGCGAAATGGCTGCACAAAAAGTCCAAATGGATCATACTTAGCAAGACCAAGCTGTCATCTAGCATGTACGGTGCCATAAGGATGACAGATCATTTAAAATGAAATGTAAGGCAGCATCAACTGTAGCCTCCTTATGTCTACGTACTATATTTTTGTGTTACCAACCTCTCACAGATTCACTAGTACCAAAAATTGGTTCGGCACAAGTTCTAACTTAGTATCAATTGATGCATTCCAAGGACTCTAAAAAAGCTCTTAATTTTATTAATACATCGATCGATTGCGCTCATGTTCCACGAATATATTGTGTTGAAATTTTAGGAGACATGTGAATGTTTGTTTTAGCTCTCAATTGAGCACACAAATATGGGTCCATTTAAGTCTATCATAAATCGAGCACTCGAGACTTTGATGGGGACTGTTTGCATGGATATATCCCACAATCCTTGCAATCAAGAATTGAGCTTGGAGAGCTAGCAAGCTTACACCATCAGCTATTGAATATGCAAGATGGTCGAAGTTTGGTGTCTCTTACACATGACTCTCTAGAGGCTGCACATTTGTTAATAAGCTATTGAATATGCAAGATGGTCGAAGTTTGGTGTCTCTTACACATTGTTTTAGGCTACGGTTAGGTCTATGCTGCCTGCGCTCATAAATTGTGGGAATTAGAGAGGGATAATGGGGAAAGAGAGTGATGTAGAGCTCTTGGAAAGCTCAAAACCGCAACGGCCCCACTGCCTAGTCGTCGGTCGAGTGTCTGTCATAGCTGCCTGTCATGATGCGGGCTTTCGACAGCTGAAAATGGTCGCTACGTTGTGTTTAACTCAGATTGGGTGAACTCCAAAAAGGAGCTGCGGCAGTGGCACAAAGCGCCTGGACAGAGTGGTAAATAGATTCCAAGGAGGGCGGGCAGGAAAGGTCGGTGAAGCGGCACAAGAACCTATTGACGTTCTCAAGATAGAATCCTGCACAACACTCAACATGGGCGAACCCAAAGTTCATGTCGGGCACATCGTATTGCGCTGGGTAGTGGTGGCGTGGTGGCTTTGGCCATTGTGTTAGGCTAGGGTTAGGTCTATGCTATCAGCGCTGAGAAATCGGGGGGGGGGGGGGGGGGGGGGGGGGGGGGGGGGGAAGGGGGAAAGAGAGTGATGCAGAGCTCTTGAAAAGCTCAAAACCGCAACGGCCCCACTGCCTAGTCGTCGGACGAGCGTCTGTCATAATTTGCACGTCATGATGCAGCGTTGCAACAGCTGAAAATGGTCGCTACGTTGTGGTCAAACTCGAAGATTGGGCGAGCTCCTTCCACTGCCTGGACAGGAAGTCGTGGGTGGTAACGTAGTTGCCAAGGAGGGTAGGCAGGTATGGTCATTGAAGTGGCATAGGAACCTATTGACGTGCACAAGATAGAATCCTGCATAACACTCAACATGGGGTAACCCAAGGTTTGTGTCGGGCACATCATACTTCACTCCTCCTAGCAGATTGATACGGAACAAGTGCATGGATGCTGAATCGAGAGCAAGTATCTGCAGACGCATACTGATCATGCATGTGTGCGTTTCCATGTGAGCAGAATAAAGTTCTTTAGTCCATCGAACCGTCCCACCATGTGGACCTTATTTGAGCTGCGGGCTTCATCCCAAGCTCCCGCGCCTTGAAAATCACGCGTGTATGCCCAAATTTTGCTACTCTTCTGTGCGCAGTTAGGTCGGTGTGATGCACGAAGGGACTTAACCAGAGGGAGTAGTTGCATGCATCGTCTATAGGCTTTCTTCCTTGCGGCAGGGAACTTCTAACCAATATTGTTTTAACTAAAAAACTACTGCACTATATCTGTGAGAGGTTGGTAACACAAAAATATAGTACGTAGACATAAGGAGGCTACAGTTGATGCTGCCTTACATTTCATTTTAAATGATCTGTCATCCTTATGGCACCGTACACTGATGGCATAAAGAAATTTCAAAGATTTCAGTAACTTCCGGATGTAGGAACTTGAAGGATAACTGCTGTAATGAAGTAGGTATACACATTCATTGTGTTTCAGAAAAGACTAATATCAACCAACACCGTGCCCATAATGGGAAAACTGAATATATCAATAAGTATAAAAGTTGGAGGCAAAACATACCCAACCAAGGATGGAACATCTGACAAGCGACCACGCAGATGCGAAATGGCTGCACAAAAAGTCCAAATGGATCATACTTAGCAAGACCAAGCTGTCATCTAGCATGTACAGTGCTCATTCACTTTGCGACTGTTCACGATGCTTGACAGCATAGATGTCGCAAGTACCTGGTACGCATAAGGTCCAGAGTAATGGGGTCGCCATCTTCAACGAGGGAGCGCTGTCGGCGGACCACCATTCATGAACCAGGCATTTAAAATTTGCTGCTTTGTCATCATCATGCTAATGAACCCTAACTTCCCATCTACGGTTGGCATGATCATGTGTCGAAAGCAACCATGTCCATTTTGACCAGCACCAAGCTTTGTGCCTTAACGTTGATTTCAAGGATTGCTTCGCCATCATCGATAATCCAGTAGACGGTGTATCCATTGGTAATGACATTGGGCTTTTTAGTCAACAGAAGCAGACGAAATCCATAGATGTGAGATTACCCCAAGTTTTGTCTGATGCCACCCCCAATTCATTGCTTGTGTGTATCCACTTGAGTTTGTGTGCACGCCACTGCCTGATGGCCATTCTCATATACTGGCATGTGGCATACACACAAATTCCAATGGCATACAGAAACGATGAATTGGGGTGGATTGACACATGAGAATTTGGGCGAGGATGAGGAGCACACAGACGAGGTGGTTTTATTGCCATCGATAGCCTACGCACTGGCTAGTCCTCCTCGGAGCCATGCCGCTTGTCATGATGTGGCTATTGTGGTAGTTGAAGATGGTCGCCACATTGTGCCCTCACTCGAAACTATCGTGGCGGATTACAGTGGCGAGCTCCTTCAGTAGCCGCTGCATTAGCAGGAAGCACGTGGTTGGAAAGCTGCGCGGGGTGAGGTAGCCTGGTAAAGCAACTAGTTTTTTACGGTTCCAAATACCCACCCTAGCCCAGCAAGGCTTGATCTTTTCTAGCCTAGGATCCAATCAAACCCTTAGTAGCTACGACATCGGCGTGAAGCGCGTGGTTGGAAAGTCGAGGGTGGTGACAGAATTGCCGAGGAGGCGGTCTAGGGAAGGTCGCCAAAGTGGTGGAGGAAAGCAGGATTGATGCCGGTTTGAAGCTAGAGCATGGACATTGTGGCGGCGCGGGCGAGGTGGCGGGAGACTCAATATCAAGCAGAACCTCCCTCCTCGAGCATGGATATATACCACAATCCTTACAATCAAGAATTGAGCTTGGAGAGCTAGCAAGCTTACACCATCAGCTATTGAATATGCAAGATGGTCGAAGTTTGGTGTGTCTTGCACATGACTCTCTAGCGGCTGCACATTGTTAATAAGCTATGAATATGCAAGATGGTCGAAGTTTGGTGTCTCTTACACATGACTCTCTAGCGGCTGCACATTTGTTAATAAGCTATTGAATATGCAAGATGGTCGAAGTTTGGTGTCTCTTACACATGACTCTCTAGCGGCTGCACATTTGTTAATCAGCTATTGAATATGCAAGATGGTCGAAGTTGTCTCTTACACTTGACTCTCTAGCGGCTGCACATTTGTTAATAAGCTATTGAATATGCAAGATGGTCGAAGTTTGGTGTCTCTTACACATGACTCTCTAGCGGCTGCACATTTGTTAATAGGTCAAGATTTTTTTCAGAAGAAATCAGAACTTCAACAACTTCAAATGTTATGCCTTTCAGTCTAACCTACACTGTTCTCGAGCTCTGAGTCGTGCAACCCTAGGGATGCCAACTTCGCGGGCGGGGTGGGCTCCATGGCATCCGTGCAAGGTGCAATACTGATTGGCAAAGGTGATAGTGAACTAGATGGTTGGGAGAGGATGAGCAGCACACAATAGAGGAGGTTTTATTGCCTGGCCTGAGTGCTTGCATACAGGCGAGTATGGAATCTAATGTTGTTGACATGTGTGACTCATGAAGTTTATCCCATGGAGCATTTGAAGGATAGCGATGTGCCCTGCGATAGCGGAAGGATGCATTTGAAGGTTGCTGCTTTGTCCCATGCCAGCCCAATAAATTATAATGATTTTGTAAGGCAGATTTGGTTTAGGATAGGAGGTCTTGAACTCTTGATCATTGAATAAGTAGGTGAGCACGAGCAAGCACCATGATATGTGTATCAATTCAAGGAGGAGCAATTTTCCTTGCAACAACATATCATACCCATCCCCACTCAACAAGAAGAATATCAATCAAAATTATTGATCGACACCTTCATAGCAGTCGTGCACACCGAGTTTGGCACTAGTATACCGTAGCACTGAAGCATTCATGATAGGAAAACTTCAACGGACGGGATGTGTAAGTACTCACCACAATTGAATGGCTCAGCAAAAAGAAGGAAAACCATCTCCCTTGTTCACACACTACAGATTGTGAGATTTGAGGCAGTTCCTGGATCGTATCAGAAAGCACAACTAGCTTATGTTACAATTTGCAAGCGAAAAAATTGAAAAATTGAAGAAAGCTTATGTGCCTCGTGATAGCGGAAGGATGCATTTGAAAGTTGCTGCTTTGTTCCATGCCACCCCAAACTCACTGTTTGTGTGTATCCACTTGAGTTTGTGTGTGCGACATTGACCTCCTGATGACCATTCTGATACTGGCAGGTGGCATGCACACAAATTCTGGTGGCTTACACAGACAGCGAATTGCGGTGACACGGGAGCAAAAGAGCCAATATCAATGGCAGACACAGAAGTGAGTGGACAGGATGTCTGAATATTTTGGCGAGGACTAGCAGCACAGCCGAGGGTTTATAGCGTGGTTTGCATGCTTGTATACGTGTCACCTAGTGTCTTTGTCATGAACGGCCTTACGCTACCGCCGAACTGGTCGCTTGAGGTTGGGCACCGCCGGCGCCTCCGCCGCTGCCCAATTCCAAACTCCTGTGGTAAAAGAGAGGTTGACTCGTAATAATCTTCTCTATTGCTTGATTTCTTTTGGTCCGTGCGGCATGCATATATAGGCTGCCGTACTACAAGCTAACAAACTAATCTATCTAATTAACCTAACCTAACCAGAACTGAATAGAGTTATGGGCATTTTTGCGAGCTCTTTCTTTTGATTTCTGTTTGTACATGACACTATGCTTTCTGTTATTACCAGAACAAAGCCGCAGAGATGATCTGGAATCCATTGGCTATGTTCTTCTGTATTTCCTCAGGGGAAGGTAAAATTCTCTGCATTAGCAGTCTCTCTGCAATGCCTTCAATCTCATAATTTTCCGAGTATATAGAACATGGCCTTGGATTTTCACTAGTCAATATGAGAGCATTGCTGCAACTGTTCCTGCCATAGGCGCTAATTTGTATTGTTATACCCTCTCAAAATGACTGGTTGATTATGTTTTTGTATTGTGTATAAAACATTTTCCCAATATATGCTTAGCCTAACCATATGTTTTTCCCAGTCTTCCTTGGCAGGGTTTGAAAGCAGCCACCAAGAAACAGAAGTATGATAAAATAAGTGAGAAGAAGCTTTCAACACCAATTGAGGTGATTTAAATCTAAGATTTTTGAGTTGAGGATTTTGCTTATATATTATGATGGGAAGACTACTCATGGGGCTTCTTGTTGCAGGCTTTATGTAAATCCCATCCAGTGGAATTTGCATCGTATTTTCATTATTGCCACTCTTTAACATTTGATCAGCGACCTGATTATAGTTTCTTAAGACGGCTCTTTCGTGATTTGTTTGATCGTGAAGGTATACACCCTTTCACATGACGTCTTTTATGATACACCGTGATATATTTTTCATCTTTGGCCCTCTGCAGGTTTTCAATTTGATTACGTCTACGACTGGACATTGTTGAAGTGTAAGCAGTCTCAGAAGGCCAAGGCTCAACAAGGATGCTCAGTGAGTGACCTTGTTTCCGGAGTTATGACCTTAATATTATGTTTCTCTTTCAAGTTGATGAAAAATTTGTCAGAAAGTAAAAATGAGTTTAATTTCTTTGATTGTTTTATTTGCGATTTATGTTGTAGTGCTTTTTTCTTATTTTTCCCTCTCCAATGGCAGCAAGATGCAGGTGTAAGTAGCCGTCCAGTCGCAACAAATGCGGACAAGCACCAAGGTACCAGATTCCGCAAATTTTTTCTAAGTAGCATAAGAAAAAATCAATCTTTTTTTCTTATTCTGTGCACTGTGCTTGCTTGTTTCGTATTTTCTATTAAATTCATCTGGTATACAATGTTGAACATTTTTCTCATGATGATCTACTTTTATTTTTGTTATAACTTTTATACGCTACAATTATGATTGTGTTGTTATGACTTGATGCCTTTCAGTTGGTGTTTCACGCCCAGTTGAAGCTTCTGGTCTGCTTGAAGGAGAGCAGCGCCCGGCAATCAGAATGCAGTTCAGACCTAGTGCTGAGAGCAGCCGTTTAAATAATCTGCATACTGAGAGATTGGTAAGACATATTAAGGCTAATACCATTTCAGAGTCAATCTGCTCTCTTACAGACCTTCAATTTTATTGCCTGTCAGTCCTAGAAATATTTCTGATTTAATTGTTTCTAAGATACATGTTCTGTTTGTAACGATCCCCCCCCCCCCCTTTTTCTTGTAGAGAGTGGGTACTAGCACTGATAATGCATTGCTGCAATCCACACTGCTTGGTCGTTCTGATGCTTCTAGGAAAGATGTCACAACCTCAAAAACACGGGGGTCCATCGATCCCCACATTCGTGGAGATAACAGTCCAGGGCCTTCTAACCGCATTTAGCCTTTGGAACAGTTAGTTCCTTTAAGTTAACTATTGGTGAGTCTACCTTCGATGCTACTAAGTCTTGCATCTTCTGTGTATTTATGGATGGTTGTATTGGTGTTTTATCCGCTCGACTATGCGATAACTTTGGCTTTCCAGTTAAATACTTTCCCATGTAATGGGATAAGGATCTAAGGTAGTAAGGTTGTGTCTGGTAGTTAGTTTCTGCATGCAGGTTAGATTATACCATTGAACGCTGGTGCCAGCTGCTGTGGGATTAAATAAAGAGATGGAAAGCAAAAAGAATCTTGTGATCTAACTGTGACATTAAATGAATAAATGAGGCGCAAAAGAATATTAGGTTAGGATGTCAAATCTTGATTCGATGCACAAAGTAATCTGAAACTTAAAAGAAATATTGCACACTGATATCATGATGCAAGCAAAATATCGAGCAAGTACGAAATGAAGATCGTTGTGACAAGGCTTATGACTGGAGGAAGTGTCAAATGGTAGCCCTCCCTCCAACATGTGAACTATTATGTATAGCTGTCAATGGTGGTTGTGTCATGAAACTCTATTCATGTTGCACATTTTAGCGATATCGAGAATTTCATATGCAAATATTAAATATCACATATTAGGTATCAGACAAGGGTTTGCGCGAGATTTTTCGGGTCAGTTGAGGTTTTCTGTTATCCCTAGGGCTTCAGTTGCTGAACTCTAGGATGCAAATAGGTTGACACAACCAATTCCACACAATTGTTACCGTTTACATTTAGTTACGAACTAAAGGAACTATAGAATGAGCATTGGGTCGATAGGGGCCATCTGCTTGCATCTTTATTTATAGTCCATTACCTATAGTGTCTTACATTCCGTCACCAGCCTAATGGGCCTACCAACTAGGACTGCTTCTTTTATGCAACATGAAAGGAACTATAGAATGACATTGGGTCGATAGGGGCCATCTGCTTGCATCTTTATTTGTAGTCCATTACCTATAGTGTCTTACATTCTGTTACCAACCTAATGGGCCTACCAACTAAGAGTGCTCCTTTTATGCAACATGACGATATTATAGCTCAGACTACATTGATAAGGTGGCCTAGAGTTAGTTTCAGCTAATAAGTTCTGATTGGTGCATTGCACTTGTTCGGCTCTAACCTGTATGTAAGTGCATGGCTTGTTATTATATCTGAACTGGCACTTGAATTTTTACGTACTTATTAAATTAAGAAATTACCCAATGGCCAGCATAGTACTTGGTTTAGTTGGTCGCTCTAATAAGGTTAATATCTCAAGATTTTTGTCTGTTGTGGCTGTAGTCTTCTTTGAAGCACTTTGGGCCTATTCGTTTGTATATAATATTAATTGTCAGCATGCTTTTGTGACACATAATGGAAACGTGTTTGGCACTCATCTATTAGTAACTAGTGTTATATGGCAGCAGTGCTGAACACCATAATAATTTCCCAACATAACATTATGTGTTTAAGGACTTTATTGCTGGTCGTGTTACTGTTATAGTAAGGTGTGGTGCTCTGTGCTACCAAAGTTCGTCATGACAAAACTTAGCTACCACTGTGGAACAGGTGATTGTGGAGAATGTCATATATAATCCAAATTAGATATTGCTAAGTAGTCAAGAAAAAATGTAATAGATAACAAAGTAGCATTCTTTTGAAAAAACACCTCACCTTACATATTTGTGCCAACACAAGCAATTTCATACCATTAAGGTGCCCACATTCTAGTTAGTGCAATATTAAATACATGCCATATCTGGCGATATCTAGGCATTGCTCATTAAATGATACTGATGTATCTCTTTGACATATTGGACTGGCACATAACAGCCGCTATAACATAACTGATTGTGTGATATGTTTGATATTCGATATATTCATGACAATGAAATTTTTTTATGTTGTTAAGTAATAGCTAGCCCAGTTAAATTTTTTGTTCTATTCTTCGTTTGAGGATTTGATGACAACATATTTGCATTATGTCTCTCAAATTATATTCTGATCCATATGAATGCACTCAGATAACTTTGAAAACAAAGATACCTTTTAATCCAACATCAGTTATACTGGTACTCAAACGTTAAGATCAGATATCTGTTGTTAAGCTTGCATAAAACATAATGAGGCAGCATTTAATTTTGAAATGCCTATACATAATGAGAGCATTTATAATATGTGAAATTTCTTATCTTTGAAATCATGCATTATTTTTTTTTTGAAGGCCATCAATCCAGAATTTAGGTTACCAAAATTTAGCTCTTCATTTTCGTTTATAGTTTTTCCTGGCATTTTCTTCTTATTATCATCCAATTTCTTCATGCAAGAAAGTTTGTGGGAAACAATTCACTTATACTGCCAATCTTTTTTGAAAGTTTTCTACTACCAAAATTGGGCTGTAATTTCTAATAGTTTTATAAACTTATAATATCTCAGTACAGTAGAACTTGCTTGCATTAAAACGACTGCCTATTTTGAACAGCTATGCTGACCAGCTGGTTGTGGAGAGTTTTCCATATCTACAAATTTTCCTTTTATTGTACCAAGGAGCTTCTCTATTAGTTAAAAAGAGAAGTAATATGGTCCTGAAAAAGCCACCTCCCTCTCAAACGGGAATTTGAGAGCTTGTAACGGCTTCCAAGTATGTCCACCACCCAAGCATATGCTTTATTTTTAAGAGCCTGCATTCAAGTTTAATATTGTAATGCCAAAAACCTATATTGATTCATTTTTGGAAGATTTCCTATTGGCAATAAAGTGCTGGTCGGGTTGAATCTCATCAAAGGTCAGGGTTTAACTTGACCTGATTTGTTATCCACTTGTTTGTTTCCAAAATTTCGGTGACTTTGCCTTTTAGCCGTCCTATGAGTTCATTTTCTTGCTAAAAATTGGCTACTAATTTTTTGATAAATTTTGGCCATAGTTGATGATAGTGTTAAATGATTTCATAATGCTTCTTAATGCCAGCAATAAATTTAGGCCATAATTCAAAGGAATAGAGAACTGGTTGGCATTACATTAGATGACCTATTTTAAAATACTATTTTTGTTTTGGCACGTTGCCTTGATGTGCTAAAGAGGAAATGAAAACCAATTATTTGGCTATTTTAGGATTAGTTGAATACTAACGAGCAACCCCAATTTTAGTAATGGAATTTTTGTTTGTTAAACATAAAGGAGCAATGTTGCTCATCAAGCAGACATTGATTTATTTCTTCTTTTTTGCCCCCTGACGCTCTATTGACATGGTTTAATGGCTTGTTCGAGGAGTGTCCTGGGAATCTAGGATTTGAGCATAATGGCATTAAATACAATAGGCAACGTTGTGTTGCTTGGAAACCTCTATTACTGTTGAATTTTGCTTGAGAAAATGCCTGCTGGTATGGCATTTATCAGTATTTTCTTAATACCATGCTTGGCCTGTATGATTGGTGGTATTCCACAGTTTTAAGCTTCTATTACTTATTCTGATGATGACCCTAGTGCCCACCCTTTCCATGTTGACAAGTGCTGCTATTGTAGGTTACTGGATATGGTTTCATGGAAGAATCCAGGACAAACTCGAATATTATTATTCCATGGTGCTGAAAATAGCTGGGTTTTTAAGGCGACATATGTATTTCTTGACATCATTACTACAGCTGTCGGGGTTTTAAGGTGACATCTGTATTGCTTGAGGTGATTACTACAGCTGTTGGGATTTTAAGGTGGCATCTGTATTGCTTGATGTGATTATCACAGCCGGTGGGGTTTGAAGGCGACCTCTGTATTGCTTGAGGTGATTACTACCAACCAGAAATTAGTTGATACAGTTATGAATGCAGCATCACATTGCTGCTGTGGTTGATCATTTTTTTTCCATTTGTGGATAATATGGAAACTTGCATAGGAAAGGCAGCGCACTATTGTGTCGCGTGGATTCGTTGTAACTTTTCGACTCTCTGGGCTCATTGATTCAGGGTCCTTTGCCAAATAATAATGATGATGATGTATTACTTGCTTAAAGAGAAATTGGGGATTAAGGAGAACAGTGTTCGTTTTGATTAGGAATAATCCCTTCAGGAGCAATGGGGAACTATGTTCAATGCACTATCCAATGTTTGGGTTTCCTTTTGGCATTTGACTTACTGTACTTGTAAGTGAACTGGTATTGCTATTGTTCCACAGAATTATAGGAGTTGGATTTCTTATCGTAGTGTCATTCTCAAATCTCACTCTGTTATGCCGTCAATTTACATGCAGAAAGTGATATCGTATTCAACTTGGATCAGCTGCAGCTTGTAATGTGTTTACATCTCTCACCAGGCAAGCAAGGATTATGAAGAGTTACCTGGAAGTGTATGCTCTGGGTTAGTCTGCCAGTTCGCATATCTCCAAAGAATTGGCGTGGGTTTATCCATCCTCATTGTTGTCACTTTCAAGAGCCATATGCACAGGTCAAGATCTCAAGATATAAGCAATTACATGGTATCTCACATTCAGTCAGCAACAATCTGTTTGACTGGAGGTAAAATTGTCACACATAGCTCAGGGTAAAACTTGTGTCTGCTTGATGACTTCTTGGAAACATCTCATGGCTGAATTTGTCTATAATGGATGTTCTATTCTGGGACACTTCATTGTATTATAGTTTTGATTGTAGATATAAATGAAAACAGGGCTGGCAATTGATTTTGGTGGGGAGCCTGCATTTGTACGAAATGGAAGGAATCACAGGGACTGCTTATGGCATCTTGAAGAAGCCGTACCATCTTTTGCTTGCTTTTTTCCATCTGCAGTTTTGTGGTCATTCTTGTAACCAATGCTGGGTCATCCATACGGTGTTAAATTGAGAATGTTATGAACTGTGTGGTATTGCTTTTAAAGTTCTTATGTTTAATGATGGAGCCCGTGATTTCATTGGGTGTTTTGAAGCTTATTAATTCAGTGCATGTTGAACATTCTCAGATTGTATACTTATTTTGGTATCCATCATTTGACCTTTTTCCATGGTGTCATATCAGTATTATCCTTCAATTTGATATCATGCCTGTTCCACCTGTTTCGTGAGTACAGAAATTCATGTGCACCGTGTTGGAAACATCTGTGTTCACTATAGGGCTAAAACGAAGTCTGTATACACCTTGCAAGAATTCCAAACTGATCAATATATTCATGCTTCAACTCAAATGCTATAAAGCAAGTTTGAGCTTTGTGTTATTCTATACAGTTACAACCTGTGATGGCTCACGGTCCTCTATTCTTTATTGTTCAGGAACAAAATACTCTTGTGACATGTTTACAGGGAGATGGGATGGTCAAGAGCCAGCCTGGGTACATGATCACTCAAGTTCCTTGGTGAAATCAATGTTGTCAACGAACACCTGCATATTGAGACATGAAACTCGGTTAGTTTGATCTGATTAGCAGGTCATTTGAGGCATGGCACAATGTTAATGTATGGGATGGGAGAAACAACGCTGGTACCGATTTCCACCCATCTGGGTCCAGAATGGATGTGATCTTGGTGCCAATCCCCGGCAAGGGCCCCGGCTCCCGCACCACCTGCCCTCCGAACAGCTTCACCACCTTAGCGGTCTTGTAGACGTCATCGGTGCCTATGGCGATCTGTGTGAACAAAAAAGCGTGTCAGATCTCGGAGCTAAGCCTCAGAAAATAATGATCACCGGCAACGCAATGCAAAGACATCCATGTTGCGTACCTGGCCATACGCATTTCCCTTCTGATATTCAGTGACACCATAGTTGTAGGTCAGCTCCAGCACTGCGTTCTTGTCTTCGGGGCCGTACCCCATCATTGCAACTGTATACTGCAGAACTTTACCAGTCAGTATACACGCCCATGGTACAAGGAGCTGATGAGTGACCTTTTTTGAACTAGATTGATACCTTGTATTCAGGGCTATCTCTCTTCCGAAGCAACTCCATGCCACATGCCTGCGCGTGGTTTTTGACAAGCACGAGAGTGACAACGTACGGGGACAACTGGACTCAAGAAATGCAACGGCTTTTCAGTTTCGTCTGCCTGCCTACCTTCTCGTAGAAACTTATGGCGCGGTCGAGATCGCCGACGCGGAGCATCACCTGGCACAGTGGCTCTGGCGTTCCTGGCCTCTCTAGGATCTCAAACTTGTAGCCGTCAGGGTCCTCGACGAAGGCGATCACAGTGTTGCCGCCCTTGACAGGGCCGGGCTCCCTTGTCACCTTGCCACCTTTCGCTCTGATGAGCTCAACTGTCTTTGCTACCTGTTTCAACAAAGTTTCCAATGACAGTTTGTTGATACAGAACATTTTCGTCTGACCGATAAATGGAGAAATCAAAATCATGTGTCTTACATCTTCAGTCGCAATACCGAAATGGCCGAAACCTGCTCCGATGTCGTACTTGTCAACGCCGTAGTCTGCAAATCAGTTGTGAATCGATCAACGATCAGCTACCGCAAAGCAGCTGCAGATAATGGACTGCTCGGGCATTGACTGGTTATTATCAGAGTTATTAACTGTATGTGAGCTCGATGGCGAAATTCGAGTCCTCGGGCCCGTACCCGAGGAACGCGTTGCTGTACTTCTCCTCGGGGATGTCGCGCTTCCGCAGCAGCTTCATCCCCAGGCACTCGGTGTAGAACCTGCATTCCCAGGACAGGAAAGAACCGTCGTGCTGTGAGATGTTTGTGACATATCTTCTCTGGCAAGGTGAGCCTAGTATATATACTTGATTGTCTTGTCGAGATCGCCGACGCTGTAGACGACGTGGAGAAGCCGACGGTTGTCCTTCTTCGTCCACGCGAGAGCGTCGTCCTTGCCGGCGAATGTGGCCGCCTGCGCGGCGTCCGCCGAGGCCCGGACCAGCCTCAGGGGGTCAGTGTGCAGCGTCGCTCCTTGCAAGAGAGCCACGCACCAGGTGAGGTCAGGCGAGAGAAATGCTGCTTGTTAGTGCAGAGGTGGTGACTTGTGAGTGCACCTGCGGCGGCGGTGGAGAGGAGCAGGGACCTCCGGGGAACGGGCGCGGCGGCGGCGGCGCAGGCCACCGCGCCGCGGCCGCCGGTGGCCGGGAACGCCCTCATTGCTGTCGTCCGTGCGACACGTGTGTGCTTGCAGCTGCTCGGGATTCGGGAGGGGGACTGGTTGGTTGGCGCCTCTTTCTCGCGCTATCCTCTGTTCCTTGCTGCTCTGCTGCAGCCAGACGATTTTTTTGGCGCGCACGGCTGCTGGCGCCTGGCGGGAGTGGCTCCCCGGGAACCAACCCCTGCTCTGTGGTGACATTTGTCTTGGCGCGCAAGGCTGGCGCCTGACGGATTCGATAGAACCATGAAGCTTGTTCTCTCTCTTTTTTTTTTTTTTGGCAAAAACTGAAATGTTTCCTGACAGCTTGACACGCTTTTTTGACTTGGAATATCACCTCACCTCATCTCAAAATGTAAAAAGGGGAAGGAAACCAGGAATGTCCTGATTGTTTACTTTCATTTATTATTAGTTGCACCTTTCAGGCCGGGTAAAGCTGGATAAAAGATGATACTGAACCATATCTGCATCAAAGGTTGGTGACAAGCATCCGTTGTCTCTATGATTCTTTGAGGCGTGTACAGAAAATTTTGGAAATGTTCCATTCGGTATAGACAGAAACCTTTGCACGTTACGAAATCTTACAACTAGCGTTTCCTGGCTGCTTTCAACGTTGAGGCAAAGTGTCAGAGCTACTGACTGAAACCTTGCAGGAAATGGCAACGCTGCAGCAAATTCTCCGCCCAGGCTCTCAGCGCTGCTGGCAGATCTGGTTACCGTTCGCAGTAATCATGTGTTCACTGTGCAATCTGAACTGAATCCCATCCTTTTCCAGTCTAGCGGCCAAAGTTATGCTTTGCCTCCTGGTCACTGATGCATCTTCCCCATCCTGAGAAAATCGGACGCCAGTGCAATCAACGGTCATGACCTTGTCTGCTCCAAGAGGGTGGTGTCGAATTTCCCAAGTAACTACAAATATTTGTGGTATTTCTTATTCTCTTTATGTAGTTGCACCCTTTTTCTGTTTTCTATATATGCCTACATCGCACGAATGTGTGGGCTGTGGCGCCTTAATAACATGCTATACGCCCATACATGCGGTGGATGATCCAAGCATATGTGGTGCTCTCTTTCATTCAGAGGTTCCAACTTGTCAATGCTACGGTGTAACAGTGAACCAAGCTTTACGCACCTAGCTACACAGAGACAGTGACCTTTCGTTTATTTGCAAATACAACCGATATCTCTTCCATATTATTTGTTTATTGCGCCGAAATTGAAATGGAGGAGCAAGATAACAGCCTGCATGAACGTAGAAAAATCAAACGGAAGAGGATGGGAGGCTGAATTCGATGTGTATCTATGGGCACGCATGGCCAGATTCACTTGATCCAAAGGGAAAAAAGGTTGCTCACATGTACATCCACACGCGTCCATCCAATGCAAACCCTGCTTGTCTGGCTCTGGCTGCCTTCCCTTTCGTTATCCCATCACCAATACAGCTCACAAACTCACAAGTCACCAGGTTAGCTCTTCGTCCTGTTCTCAACGTAGCATGGGCCAAATTGAAGTTGTTCTAGAAACGTAAATGCATCCATACAAAATTTGAAGGATGACGTCGAGAAAGAAAAAGGAAAAAACGTCAATAATTGATCAAGTTCTTTTTTTTTAGGGCAAAGTGAGGAAGGTCCATTGACAGTTTCATTACAGTTCGGTAAGAACGTGAAAGAGAAGAAAACAAATACTACTAGGTTTATTGGTGCTATCAACTTTGCAACTTTGACATCTCCCAGGAACTCAATTTTCCAACATTGATCCTTTTATTTAGTTATGCTGTTTGTCTGAATGTAGTATCAAGTAACCAGATCATAACATTCCACACCTTTTGGAATGCGTACAGAGGGAGTAGTTGACAAGTAACAGTAACGTCCTATGTACCCTCGAATTAATTATAATTCCTGAAAGAAGCAACCAATTATAGTTTAGCTTCTTTATTCCCTCAGAAAGATTAATATTGCCAATATTGAAAAACAAAATATTTATAGAACTTCCGTCCACGCAAAACCCAAAATAGGACTGAATAATTGCTGAAGATGTTCTTTCGAGAACTGAATGTGAAAGAATTATTTTCCTCTGGAAGCACTGTGTTGGGACTATTGGACGAGTGAACCTGTCAACAACTCGGAGAAAAGAGGACCAGCTGATTCATTGAAGGTGCCGACAAGGCCGTTCTTGTTATACTTTACCCAGCGGCCATGGCAATGGCAGCTACCTCTCCTAGTAGCTACTTTTAGGATAGGATTCTGTTACAATTGTGCCATGTAGTACCTTTTATGTTTGTTTCCTAGCTAGATGACCATTTAACTCAAATCGGCCAGCTGGCATATTAACGAGATCGAGTGGGGTTGTGCTATATTTGTTAGGTCCAACTCAACTGATAGTTAGAGACATATATTAAGGTCCAGAGTGTAGAGTATTATGATCAGCTGAGCTGTGCTGGTATCTTGATTTTATACTTTGTAAACCTTGTGTTGACTATCTCTTTTTTTTTTTTGGAAGAAAATATTATAGCTCCAACTATCCAGCTGAAATCCTTTTACCTAATTTAAATGATGAAAAGTCTGCCGGAGTGTTTTTTTTTTCCCTTCCTTGCCTGAGTAGATTGATGCTGACTTTTCAATTATTGGCTTCGTCCACCCAATCAACTGAAAAAATGATCTTGACTTTTGGATAAGTGACCACTTTTTTGTGTTTTCAATCGAAGACCAGACCCAAACGTTCTGTTTACGTGCTTCTTCATTGATTTCAACTTTGCACAAATGTATAACGTTTATTTTCTTTTGGCTATAAAATATTAACCCTCGATGATATTGTATTTTAAAGCAGAATGTATTTTGTGAACCAGACACATTTTCAAATAGTTTCAAGATAGTTACGCTTTTCAGTTTACAATTAATATCGACAATTGTCATTGCTTTTTCCACAAACTAGGCAATTCCAAAGCAACCAAGCTTTTTCGCAAAAAAAACAAGAAAAGAAAAAAAAAGCATACCCATAACTCATTATGTAACCTGCTCACATGGCACGAACGTGCCATCACATTTAGGTGCCCATGGTGCATGATAAACCGATGTTTGATTACCTTTGACGCATCATGTTAACTCTTTTTTTTGGGTTGCAAAGTCGTTTCTTTTCCCGCATCTCACGTATTCCCCTCGGATCTTGGAGAAATTAGTCACAGTTCTTACCATTTCGGGCACAAACAGCCCCTATATCTCGGCAGAGGTACATGGCCCATCCACAAAGGCTCAGAGTGGCGTGGGGTTGCCATCGCCACGACTGCATCGCCTTGTTGCTTGCCCGCCTCCTTTCCCCTGCATTAACGCCCATCACCGATTCCTTCCTTCCTTCCAGGCCTCCACCCTGTTGCTTCCCTCGACTGGCTAGCGCCTGCTCTACTTCAGCCACCCACTTCTCTCTCCGCCCCTGTGCTTGGCCTGCTTCCTCTGCACACCTCGCAAGTTCCCCTTTCTCTCTCCATCCCTCCCTCTCCCCCCCTCTCTCTTTCTTTTCCTCCGAAGACCGAAGGCTGCCTCTGCTGGCTGATACTCTGCCGGAGTTTCGCCTCTTTTGGCGACGGTGACCTTCGCGGCTTTAAGTACCCTCCTTTATCCTTCTTTATTGCAGTTCTTAAACTCCAAAGGTTCTTGATTGTAGAATGTTCTGTCTTTACAATCCATACATGTCAGGTTCTTGTCGGCTGCACATTTTCTTTCACTTCCTGTTCTCCTCTTTTAGTAGTGATTGTTTGACGCTAATGCCTTGTGTGAAGATATCTGATAAAAGTGAATGTTGGGACCATTGAAGCGAGGGGAATCTGCTGGTTTGTACAGTAACCGTTTGGTTACAGCTGTATGAATGATTTTTGCTTTATGGGTGCAATAGTGAACATCATTATTCTTTTCTGTACAATATTCATTTGATGTCATTCTTTTAGAGTTCAAAAATTGTTTAGAGGAACGAGAGTTATGTCTTGCTTGCAATTGAGTTTATTGTATAAAGCTTCCTCTGTCCAACATTTATGAACCAATAAATTTGTTTTTCATGTAACCTGTTTCAAAGTGACTGTCAGACATTATTTCATTTATCCAGTTATTATTTCTTCAGGAATCTGTACAATTTTTATTTATCTGAAAATGAATTACTTTTTTTTTAATTTCAGATGAGCATTGGATGAGTTCTGTTAATTTCTACCATTCTGCTGTTGGTCCACGCCCTTGGCTAGTTCATTGTTACGGTGGAGGACTTTTGATTGTTCATGTTGCTCATGATATTTTTCTCTCACCAAGCTGGTTGTAAATCTGATTGATGGGCTGTTCACCTTCAAAGTGTTGTTCACAACTGAATTGCTGTTTGTGCTCCAATGGGTGCCTTCGGCAAACACCCGACTCGCCAAGAGAATCAAGGGGAAAGTCAAGCCGGGGGAGGGGAAGGATAGATTCAAGTGCTTCAGATGCTTCTTCTGATGACCTAGGGGAAGAAGATGATGAATTGAACCACTTGAACATTACAAGGGAGTCAAATGTCGGCATCAATCGACTATCAAGAGTCTCATCACAGTTTCTTCCTCCAGACAGTTCGCGCAAAGTTCAAGTCCCTTTGGGTAACTATGAGCTGAGATACTCATTCCTGTCTCAAAGAGGTTTCTACCCGGAAGCTCTGGACAAGGCAAATCAAGACAGCTTCTGCATACATACCCCATTCGGAACTAGTCCTGATGATCATTTCTTTGGTGTATTTGATGGTCATGGAGAATATGGTGCTCAGTGCTCACAATTTGTGAAGCGAAGAGTCTGCGAAAACCTGCTCAGAGATAGCCGCTTCCAAACAGATGCGGTGCTAGCCCTTCATTCTGCTTTTGTGGCAACAAACTCCCAACTGCATGCGGACAACTTGGATGATTCCATGAGTGGTACTACTGCAATCACTATTTTGGTTAGAGGTAAAACTATGTACATTGCAAATACTGGTGATTCACGTGCTGTCATTGCCGAAAAACGAGGGGATAATATTGTTGCTGTTGACCTCTCCATTGATCAAACTCCTTACCGATCTGATGAGCTTGAAAGGGTCAAAGAATGTGGTGCTAGGGTTCTGACGTTGGATCAAATAGAGGGGCTAAAGAATGCAGATGTGCAGTGCTGGGGTACTGAAGAAAGTGATGATGGTGATCCACCAAGGTTATGGGTGCAAAATGGCATGTATCCGGGAACTGCATTTACACGTAGCATTGGAGATTCTGTTGCTGAGTCAATTGGAGTTGTTGCAGATCCTGAGATTTTCATCCTGGACCTCAATTCCAGCCATCCATTTTTTGTTCTTGCTAGTGACGGGGTTTTCGAGTTTCTTTCCAGTCAAACAGTTGTCGACATGGTAAATATCATCTACCATATGTGATCCTTTTATTGTTAATATGCAATAGATATGAAATACCTCCTATTCACTTAGTGGTTGGGGTCAACTTGTGAGGGAAAAATCACTATAAGAACCTTTTTACAGTTGTCCCCTAATGTATGGTTGGTTTTCTATAGAAACAGTCAAATCCCTCATGTTAGGAGTCCAAATAAAGATTTTTTATTTACTAATTTGAATTAAAAATTTCAATAGTTTCGCTCAGATACATTCAATCTTTTGATGAAATGTTTAATTATATGTGCACTAAAGTTTCAAATGGCTGACATGCAGATTTCTAAATATAAAGATCCTCGTGATGCATGTGCAGAAATTGTTGCTGAGTCTTATCGTCTTTGGCTACAGTATGAAACTCGTACGGATGACATTACAATCATAGTCGTGCATATTAATGGATTAACTGATGTACGGATCTATCTTTCTACTTTCATTGTGTTACTTTCGTACTAATTGTTTCATCGAAATATCTGAAGAACCTAACATTTTTAGTCTAACTGTTTTACTAGATGGAATCTACGCAGACTGTTACAAAAGTGTCTTTACAACCTTCACAGCAAGTTTTAGGACTGGCAGGCTCTGAATCACCATTAATGTTAAGTTCCAACACCAACAATCAGCGTTCCAGGCATGATTTATCACGCGCACGATTGAGGGCTCTTGAAAGTTCTCTGGAAAATGGTCAACTATGGGTCTCTCCATCTCCATCGCATCTGAAGACATGGGAAGAGCAAGTAAGGTCTATTGACTTTTTCACTACAAATGTGTTCTTTACATAAGAAGTTGATTGATGTCATTTTACTGACAAACCTCAAACAACATGATATGAAGGCACATATTGAGTTGGTACTACATGATCATTTTCTCTTCAGAAAGCTTACTGATTCACAATGTCATGTTCTACTTGATTGTATGCAACGAGTTGAGGTGAAACCTGGGGATATAGTAGTACAGCAGGTTGTGACTTCCTGATTTTTTTTAAATGTCAAGTATGTTTACATTTGAGGTTGCATAGAAGTTTTAAGGATATTATACGATGCAGGGTGGTGAAGGTGATTGCTTCTATGTAGTTGGTAGTGGTGAGTATGAAGTTCTGGCCATTCAGGTATACATGTGAATTCAGATATATTACAAGTACAGATTTGATTTCACATTGCGATTTTTTGTGTTAGTAGAACTAGTCTTAGTTAGGAGTCAGGGATCAATGATAGTTGAAACTTAGCTTCATAGGTGATTAAGCACCATTGTATGATCAGCAGCCTACTTGGCTGTTGTTCTAGAAGGGAGTTGCATCAGCAGCTACCCTGCTTGCTTAGATACTTAGCTAGTAAGTTACTTCTCTAAGATAGTGTAGTAGTCCAATTTTGCTCCCTGCTTACAGCAGGCAAGCACCACTTGCATCAGTCGGTTCAGTAGCCCAAACCGACCTGCATTTTGTATAAGTAGGCCTCTAGGCCAATGCAATCAGATGAGCTTTTAGCCTATGATCACCAGCTCCACTAAAGTGAACCTGTGTGTGTGTGAGTAACCAATTTACCTCCAACATTTGGTATTCAGAGCGTGAGGTTCTGATCCATGGCTTCAGCTCCACCGAGCCAAAATGCTGCTCACTACCCCTACCGCCGCCGTTCCCCTTCACCCGGTCAGCGACGCGGTCGACGTCGCCATGACGATGTCATCATCCAGCACGTGGTGAAGGAAGTCGGCGGCGCCACGCCATACCCGCAGCTCACCCGCACCAACTATGAGGACTGGTGCATCCTCATGCGAGTGAAGCTCGAGGCGCGTGGTCTCTGGGACGTCATCGAGCTTGGCGGCGGCACCCGCCATGAAGATCGCCTTGCTGCGGACGCCATCCTCTCCGCCGTGCCCGCGGAGATGATCCGCCCGGTGGGAGAGTGCGAGACGGCGAAGGAGGCCTGGGAGTTCATCAGAATGATGAACATCGGCTCCGACCGTGCAAGGAAGCAGACGTTGCAGCGGCTCCGTCGAGAATGGGAGCTGCTCTCCTTCCGCGACGGCGAGCCCGTCGACGATTTCGCGCTCCGCCTCACGAGCATGATGAGCTCCCTCAACCTCCACGGCGAGCGCATGTCAACGCAGCAAGCCGTCGAGAAGCTGCTCCGCGTCGTCCCCAATAAATATGCGCAGATCGCCCTCTCGATTGAGACTCTGCTCGACACCGCAGAGCTCTCAATCGCGGAAGTGACCGGGCGCTTGAAGGCCGTCGACGACCGGGCCGCTACTGCCTCATCGTCCTCCGCGGAGCAGCCGCTCCAAGTCGGCGGCAAGCTCTACTTCACGGAGGAGCAGTGGCAGGCGCGCATGAAGGAGCGCCAATCCGGCGAATCGTCCTCGAGCGGCGGCCGGAACAGCGGCAGAGGACCACGCCGTCCACCGCGCCCGCAGCGGAAGCGTGGCGGACCTGGCGAAAACAGGGGAGGTGCTCGCGATTCGCCTCGCGATACGCCGCCCGACTCTGTCCGCGACAATCGCTGCAAGAATTGCGGCAAATATGGCCATTGGGCCAAGGATTGCCGCAAGCCACGGCGAGAACAAGCCCATCTCGCCGCGGAAGACGACGAAGGGCCGGCGCTGCTCATGGCGCAGGCCTCTGTTTCACTAAAACAGAGTGCCCCTGCCTCAAGCACGCGCGAGGAGAAGAATTGCGGCGCGCCAGCGAAACAGAGCACTTCTGCTCTGCCGCAGATCCGCCTCGACGAGCCGTGCGCTCAAGCCTACCTCGACGTCGACGACGACCACCATGGGGACAGCTGGTTCCTCGACACAGGCGCGACGAATCACATGACCGGGCGCCGTGATGTCTTCGCCGAGCTCGACCGCAACATCGTCGGCACCGTCCGCTTCGGCGACGGCTCGGTGGTCGATATCGAGGGTCAAGGCTCCGTCATCTTCTCCGGCAACGGCGGAGAGCATCGTGCTCTGACGGGAGTCTACTACATCCCGCGGCTCAAGAACAACATCTTGAGCGTCGGCCAGCTCGACGAGAACGGCGCCACCGTACAAATCAAGGACGGCACGCTCCGCGTTTGGGACCGCAACGACAAGTTGCTGGCAAGGATCGAGCGTGGCTGCAATCGGCTCTACGTCATGAAGCTCGACATCGCGCAGCCACTCTGCCTCGCCGCCCAGCGCAACGACGTCGCGTGGAGATGGCACGAGCGATTCGGCCACATCCACTTCGATGCGCTCCGTCAGCTCGCGAAGAAGGAGATGGTCCGCGGCCTCCCCACGCTCGAGCACGCCGATCAATTCTGCGACACCTGCGTCCTCACCAAGCAGCGGCGCACGCCATTCCCGTCGCAAGCCAAGTTCCGCGCCGAGCACAAGCTCGATCTGGTCCACGGCGACATCTGCGGCCCCGTCACGCCACCAACTCCCGGCGGCAAGAAGTACTTCTTGCTGCTGGTCGACGATTTCAGCCGCTTCATGTGGCTGGTGCTGCTGGCGGCCAAGAGCGATGCGCCGGCGGCAATCAAGCGCTTCAAGGCGGCGGCGGAACTGGAGAGCGGCCGCAAGCTTCGAGTATTGCGCACGGACTACGGCGGCGAGTTCACCTCCGTCGAGTTCGGCGACTACCTCGCGTCGGAAGGCGTTCAGCGCCACCACTCCGCTCCGTACTCGCCGCAGCAAAACGGCGTTGTTGAGCGGCGCAATCAAACGATTGTGGCGACGGCGAGGAGCCTGCTCAAGCAGCGCGGCATGCCTGCGATGTTCTGGGGCGAGGCGGTCACGACGGCCGTCTTCCTCCTAAACAGAGCGCCCACCAAAGCGCTCGACGGCAAGACGCCGTATGAGGCATGGCACGGCAAGAAGCCGGCCGTGAGCTTCCTGCGCACCTTTGGGTGCGTGGCCTTCATGAAGAAGACGGCCCCACATCAAGCAAAGCTCGACGACCGCAGCATCCCCGTCGTCTTCATCGGCTACGAAGCCGGCACCAAGGCATACAGGGTGTTCGACCCTGTGTCCCATCGCGTGCACGTGACGCGCGACTTGGTGTTCGACGAGAAGCGGAGCTGGGACTGGAGCGAGGGGGAAGAAGAGGTCCATGGCGCACGCCGCGGCGGAGAATTCGTCATCGAGACGACCACCACGGTGCTTGACGCACCGGCACCACCAAGTCCAGATCATGGGGGTGCAGTTCATGGCGGTGGCTCGCCACCAGCGCCACCATCTCCGCCTGCAACGCCACCTCCAGTTTCCCCTGCTCCAGCCGCCGTCGTCGAATTCGCCACTCCACCACCCGATGCTGAGGCCCAGCTCGATGCAGAGCATGGCGACAATCCCGTGCGCTTCCGCCGAGTGGACAATGTCCTCGGCGACGCGCCTCTGCCGGGCCTAGCCGCGCGCGAGCTCGCGGAAGCAGAGCTCCACATGGTGAGCGCGCAAGAACCCGCCTCATTCACCGAGGCGGAGAAGAAATTAGAGTGGAAGCGGGCGATGGAAGAAGAAATTGAGGCGGTGGAGGACAACAAGACTTGGCGGCTCGTCGATCTCCCGCCTGGGCATCGTCCAATTGGACTCCGGTGGGTGTACAAGATCAAGAAAGACGCCGCCGGCAAGATCATCCGCCACAAAGCGCGACTGGTAGCGAAAGGCTACGTCCAGCGCGCCGGCGTCGACTTCGACGAGGTCTTCGCGCCGGTTGCTCGACTTGAGTCCGTGCGACTCATGATCGCAATCGCGGCGCACGCCGATTGGAAGCTCCATCATCTCGACATCAAGTCCGCCTTCCTCAACGGCGAGCTCAACGAAGAAGTCTACGTCGAGCAGCCGCCTGGATTCATCGTCAAGGGCAAGGAGCACCTCGTCTACCGCTTGGACAAGGCGCTCTACGGCCTCCGCCAAGCTCCGCGCGCCTGGAACGTGAAGCTCGACGCAAGTCTGCTTCAGCTCGGCTTCACGCGATGCGCCTCCGAGCACGGCGTGTACACGCGCGGACGCGGCGACCAGAAACTCCTAATCGGAGTCTATGTCGACGATCTCATCATCACCGGCGGCAATTCAAAGGAAATTGAGAAGTTCAAGGCGGAGATGAAGGCGAAATTCAAGATGAGCGATCTCGGATTGCTCTCCTTCTACCTCGGGATCGAGGTGAAACAGGGGATTGGGGAAATTTCCCTCTCCCAGTCCGCCTACGCCGCCAAGATCATCGCCACCGCCGGGATGCAGGGCTGCAACCCCTGCGTCGTGCCCATGGAGCCACGATTCAAGCTGAGCAAGAAGAGCTCAGCTCCTCCGGCGGACGCGACGGCTTACAGGAGCATCGTGGGGAGCTTGCACTACCTCACCCACACTCGGCCGGACATCGCCTTCTCTGTCGGCTATGTTAGCCGCTTCATGGAGTCGCCAACAACAGAGCATCTCGCAGCAGTGAAGAAGATCCTTCGCTACCTCGCCGGCACTCTGTCCTACGGGCTCCAGTACAAGAAGGGAGGAAGAAAAGAGGCCAAGCTGCTCGGCTACACCGACAGCGACATGGCCGGCGACGTCGACACACGCAAGAGCACAAGCGGCGGCGTCTTCTTCCTCGGCAATTGCCCGGTGAGCTGGTACTCGCTAAAACAGCGAGTTGTTGCACTCTCCTCATGTGAGGCAGAGTACATTGCTGCCACATCTGCTGCTTGCCAAGGAATTTGGCCTGCACGACTGCTTGGGGAGCTTCAAGGCACTAACCCTGCTCCCTTTGAGCTGAAGATGGACAACAAGGCAGCCATTGCATTGAGCAAGAACCCAGTCTTCCATGAGCGCAGCAAACACATTGATACAAGGTATCATTTCATCAGGGATTGTGTTGAACAAGGGAAGATTTGGGTGGACTACATCAGCACCAAGAATCAAAGTGCTGATATCCTGACCAAGGCATTGGGAAGGATTCAGTTTGAAGAGCTGCGCAGCAAGATTGGAATGGCTAAAATCTGAAGAAGAAGCCAAGTTTCAGGGGGTGATTGATAGTTGAAACTTAGCTTCATAGGTGATTAAGCACCATTGTATGATCAGCAGCCTACTTGGCTGTTGTTCTAGAAGGGAGTTGCATCAGCAGCTACCCTGCTTGCTTAGATACTTAGCTAGTAAGTTACTTCTCTAAGATAGTGTAGTAGTCCAATTTTGCTCCCTGCTTACAGCAGGCAAGCACCACTTGCATCAGTCGGTTCAGTAGCCCAAACCGACCTGCATTTTGTATAAGTAGGCCTCTAGGCCAATGCAATCAGATGAGCTTTTAGCCTATGATCACCAGCTCCACTAAAGTGAACCTGTGTGTGTGTGAGTAACCAATTTACCTCCAACAATCAATACATGTGAACCACCAGTTCTTGTTCATAACAAGTAGACTGCAAACATTTTTGTCAAAGATAAGCAACACCTTGTTTGACCAGTATCTAAAGTAGCAAATTTGCTTCCTTATTAATTATCTCAAAGCAGCTACACCTTATTGGTCGAAACACATGTAGGTATTTCTCATATATGCTTGGATGAAAAGAGTCAATTATCAATATATCAAGTTGCTTGTCTGCTGGTTGATGTGCAAACAGAGCACAAAGGGAATGCTCGGAGCTTTGTGTCACTGGCTTTTTCAATATATGTTCTTTATGCTGACATTCTGACCTTTTCTGATCATGTGTTTTTATCAAAGTACATTTAGTCACTAAAGATCCGTCTTTTCTCCTCTTCTCTATTCCATAACTCTCGGAGACTGAACTGATTTGCATGCAACAGGAAGAAGATGGAAAACAAATGACCAAGGTTCTGCATCGTTATACAGCTGATAAGCTATCTTCGTTTGGGGAGCTAGCACTGATGTGAGATTTATATTCATATATGCTTTTTTGTGTTGTGTCAGTATTACCAATGCAGCAGTTGTTTGAGGATAAAGAACAATAAAACGCCATGAAGTGTAGTTAATCAATATAAATAATGACCATTTACAACAGAATTACATACACTTGTTCGAATAACATATAAAGAACATTAGGTGCAGGTAAAAAAATGTATGATGTAAATATCATTTAGCTCTTAGGATCACTGTGCTTACCAGTAATTGCATACTTTCCCCCTATCACGCATTCACATGAGTTCAGTCCCATTTTCACACCCACCATTGTAAAAACCCGGAAATTGATTCATAAATTAAGCACCCAAATTATTTTCAAGAGAGCAATGACCTTGGTAGAAATTTGGGGAACAATTGTCGTCCCTCTAGAGTAATTTTTTTTTTTTCTCGAAAACGCAGGAGAGCTGAGTAATTATTTTTATTATCTGTAAATCGTAAAGACTCTTATTTGACTGTTATACTATCAGACACTTAGCCGTCTCTTGCAAATTAATAAAGAGAGCAAGCACTGAAGAATTATTAGAGAGCATATTTATTGTTAATTTTGAAACAGAACTGAATTATGCAACCAACCATGCCATGATATAATGAAATAAATTGATTATTTTCCTCAGAAAAATTGATCAAGTTCAGATGGCTAAGCACGCTGAGTTCACTATTCAGTTCATCTAGTCATTATTTATTGTTGGAATAAACAGGCACAATAAGCCACTTCAGGCTTCAGTTCGAGCTGTGACTAGTGGAACATTATGGGCCCTAAAGCGGGAGGATTTCCGTGGAATTCTGATGTCTGAGTTTTCAAATATACCATCCATGAAGTTGCTCCAATCGGTAGACCTGTTTACAAGATTTACATTGCTCCAACTAAATCAACTTGCTGAGTCGCTTGTTGTAGTATCTTTTACAGATGGGCAAATAATAGTAGACAAGGTATTTTGAGTGAAAAGGCAGTTTTTTAAGATAAATGATGTCTGTTTCAAACATATGCGCTTCTTGTTTTGTTATTAACTTGTTATTGACATGTTTTCACTCTTGTGTACAATTGTCAGAATGATGATGTCGCTGCCCTGTATATCATTCAAAGAGGTTGTGTGAGACTTACATTGGCCGCCGATCAGATGAACTCAGATGCTTGGGATCTCATTAGAGCTCAAACAAACCAGGTTCAGAGGACTCAGGAAAATGGTGATTATGTGGTTCAGTTAGATGAGGGAGGGCATTTTGGAGAGTGGGCTCTCATTGGTGTGACTATTGCTTTCACTGCTATCTCAGTTGGTGATGTGACTTGTTCCACTATTGCAAAGGAGAAATTCGATTTAATTGTCGGAGCTTTACCTAAACTTTCGACATCTGATTCCAGGTAAATGTATATGAATTGAATGTTTTTGTGCGGCCAGCATTTCAAATGACTTTCAAGTGTTAAACTTACCATGTTATGCTCTCTATGCAGGATTAAAGAATCTCTGGTCTCTAAGGAGCATGGTGCAGATGATGATTTGCCTTTAAGGAGCGTCCAACTATCTGATTTGGTAGGGGGTTAGTACTCCTTTCCTCATGTTTAGTGTTGGGTAGGTTTAGTCCCACATCAGATATTGCTGATGGGGAGAACGATTTATAGGGTGGAGGGAACCTCACCTTATCAGACTAGTCTTTTGGGTTGAGGTGGCCCATGACCTGGGTTACGGCTCCGGCTGGGTGTGTGGGGATAGCAGGCCCATGGAGACCTGGGCTGGCGGCATGGGCTCATGGGTGTAGCGAGCCAGGCCGTGCACATTTAGCATGCTTTAGGTGATTTTGCTGAGATTTTCTTTTATATGCTGATGCATGGTTGTATATATGTTTTTCAGGAATGGAAAATGTGCATATATGCCGCTGATTGCAGTGAGATTGGCCTCGTCCAAATCAGAGGTTCCGGTACAATAACTGATTCTGCTTGATTGGTCTTTACTAGTGGATAAATCATTTTTCTGAGGAGACGTATATATGTTCTAATTAATCATGTTTTGACTTTTTTGCCATACTTGTGGACCAGACAAGATCAGAACTTTAAAAAGGTTTTACATCAAGAGGGTGAAAGATCTTCATAAGGAAGTACAAGTATTTTATGAAAAGGACCTCTTGAAAAGCTTGAGCCAGTCACCTTTTGTGCCGGAAGTTTTATGTACTCGTACCAACCAATCGTACCTTGGAATATTGCTGAATTGTTGCCTTTGTTGCTCACTGGCTTCAATACTTCATACACCTCTAAATGAGTCATGTGCACAATTCTTTGCAGCCTCAGTTGTTGGTGCTCTAGAAGAGCTTCATCAGGTATTTGTTTTTGCTATTGACTAGTTAGCATACAAAGCTAATATATTCAATTTCTTTTAATGAGTTAATCCATTATGTATTATGGTGCTTCTCGTGGCGTATATGCTAACACATATTTTTGTCTCTTCAGAAGTCCATTGTTTATAGAGGTATTTCGGCAGACATTCTTATGCTCGACCGATCAGGTCATCTGCAGCTGGTGGATTTTAGGTTTGCAAAGAAGTTGGAAGGTGAAAGGACATACACAATCTGTGGGATCGCCGACTCTCTAGCACCAGAGATAGTTCTTGGTAGAGGCCATGGATTTGCTGCTGACTGGTAAGTGGTTTTTCCCTATCCATGTCATTGTAGAGCCCATGTGTTCTGAGTGCGTATTAAAGATGACGTATAGCAGTACCTTCCCAGTGATCTTTCTAATGTGACTGTAGCGATGTCAAAGCTGTTAAGGATATAGTAGTATAGGACTCTAATTATAGAGTCCTATCCTAGTCTAGTATTGAGCCATGTAACCCATATATATTGTCCCTATGGGGCTATTATATTCCATACAAGTCATATTCATAACACGGTATACAGAGCCATCGATTAGGGTTTCAAATATATTTTTTTTCAAGTCATAATGACCCCCTCCCCCCAAAATCTACCCCACAGCCATTTAGAAATTGGTTGTGTATAAATAAATTTATTTCGCTTTCTTAGCATTTTTTATCAGCTGCCTGTGCAAATCTAGGCATATTTTATCTATGTGATATTGTTGAGACATATTGAAATATGCAATCTACAGCGGATATCTTTGTCTCAAGAATATTTAAATGGGAAAGTATGCACCCAGAAAAGAAAAATCATGAAATTTGAGCTGCGAATAGATTACTTTCTTTTGTAAAAAAAAATGGAAACGTTTCCAGCCTCTATGTGGAGAGTACAGTACATTTGAGTTTCTTTGAATTTTACATGCAATTCTTGATTGGGAATTAAGGCATGATCATTCGATTTGGTATGATCAGGTGGGCACTTGGAGTCTTGATTTATTTCATGTTGCAATCAGACATGCCCTTTGGGTCCTGGAGGGAGAGCGAGCTGGAACCTTTTGCAAAAATTTTGAAAGGGCGCCTTATTATGCCATCGACATTCAGCAAAGAAGTTATTGATCTTATAACCAAGGTCGTATTTCACCAGTCCATTTAGTTACAGCTTATGTGGATCCCTAGAATAATACTACTTATTCTCTTTTATTTCATTTGTGCAGCTACTTATGGTAGATGAAAATGAACGCCTTGGGACCACAGGTGCTGAAGCTGTGAAAAAACACCCCTGGTTTGATGGCATTGACTGGGAACAAATAGCAGCCGGAACATCTGCAGTGCCTAAAGAAATAACTGATCGAATGAATGGCTACGTTGAAACTCTTACAGAGGACTTAGCAGCATCTCCTTCCATGCCAAGTGAAGATTCGGATGATTTTACTGCTCCAGAATGGATCGAAGGCTGGTAATCTCAGTTATTGCATAACTTTCAAAGATGGTTATGCTACTTGAGAAAGTACCTATAGTTTTTACCAGCCTTTCTCATAGCAAGTGAAAGAAAGTATAACACTGACTGAATTGAGATGTCGATGGAAATGACCAAGTTGTAAATACTGAACTTTCCTTGGTAGTCGCCGATCATCTTGCAAACATTTAAGGAATGATCTCAATGTGTGAAAAATGAGAAATGATGCTAGTCAGATGTCAGATGCTATGTCACTAGCAAGTGGAAGAAACTGCTCGTCTATTTTTTTGCATTACTTGAACTAGTCCTTTTTAGAAGAGCTTTTTGTCCCAGCAATTGTGCATAGGAATGGAATGACCGGGAATGGAGATAATCAGTGTAGCTTATTTTGGGCCTGGAATGGTCTCAAATTCGATTTTGCCATGGGTATACGCAGAGCAAAGAAGTTGTATATGTTCTATAATTAGTTCTTGGTAACAGGGTTTGCCTTCTTTTTTCTTTTTTCTTTTTTTGACCCGTGCCCGAGCCGTTAAAATTTCTGTACATACACTTCAGTTCTTTTGTAATTATCTTGGTTGTGTATAGGAGGTTCCTTTCTTTCGGTTTCTCCTAAAACCTATGCTGTTTGGCAGGAAGGCCAAAATTCTTGTGGTGCGTTTCTGAGAAGTGTGAATGTGCAAGCATCTATTTATGTAATTTTGTAACACAAATTTTAACGTTCACGTACACATACGGGCACTAACTCCTATGAACAGACTTTACATGTACAACCTACCATCATGAATGCTTACGAGAGACTGCCTCAACTGATCTGTTTGTTCTGTTTTTTGTTCATAAGAGAGAGATTGTTCTTTCGCCGCAACAAACCTGTGGATGCCCCAAGCCCCCAACAGAAGGTTTGAGCTTAGGTTCTATCAAATTTTGACGTCGAAACTAAGAAGTTGAAAGTGCTAAAACTGAACTGAACTTTTTATGTCAAATGGCAGAACTTCATAATTCGTTCTTAGGGAAAATCAAATATGAATTATACCTACAAGGAATCTATTTTACCCTCTCTCTCTCTCTCTCCCCCCCAAAATTCATGTTTTAATTAAAATTTTCGGCTACGTTTGTATTTCAAATTCACTTGATACAAATTCCATGTAACACAACGTTTTATTAATTTTATAAAAATTTTCAGTTCACGAGCCATTGTAAAATATACTACATCCGTTCTTAAATATATGGCATTTAGGAGTGCAACTAGATTTTTTTGTCCTAACTGTTATGTATTTAACAGCATTTTTATTAGAAACTGTAAATTTGGGGACTGTTCATTTCAAATTTTATGGTTTAATAGAGGTTAAAAGAAACTGCTGTGAATTATGGGATTAAAAAACTGCTGTGGACCTGGGCGTAAATACCCTTGTGGGCCAGCTGTGTCGGTGTCGACTCTCGGCTCCGAAGGGGCCAGAAGGTCAGAAGAGCACGAAATTCGCACGGCGGCAGCCTTCCTCCTACAATCCGGAGATGGCGGCGGCCGACGATGTCTGGTGCCGGGAGACGGTGCCGCGGGTGATGGAACTGGTGAGTCCGTGCCTGCCGCAGCGCGACGCCTGCGCGCTGCTCGTCGTCAGCCCCTGGTGCTACCGCGCCCTCGTCGCCAACCCCAAGCTCTGGGAGGTATGCATCGTCTGTTCCCCCAACCAGTTTCTGGCGCAAATCATTCTTTTTTAGTTGTTGTTACTTGATTCTGAGCGCAAGATTATTGATATTCGGGTCTATAATCTCTGTGACTGCTTAGTTTTTTAGTAGCTATACTGTTATTGTGTCCCCGTTTCACTGCAAAATTGGTACGTTACGCTTATTTCCAATATGTTGCGGAGACCTGCTCATGATTTGTTTGGCCACCTGGACCTGGGGTCGAAATTCATCTTATGGATTTTACTAACCTTTTACCAGTTTCAGCACTTCCTAACAATAAGCAGTTGCTAATCTTTCTATAGGGCATACGAGTGTAGTTGTTAGCCATCTAAACTGGTTTAATGCATTACTATGGCCGCACTTAATTACTGTCACCTGCCTGTTGGCTAATATAGTTTTTGTGCTCTGTTATGTTCTGTTTGGATCCACGGGGTTATTGCTCATCTTGTTAATTTGAACTTTTCCAGTATATTGTTTATATATTGCTATCCGAATTATATATTGCTCCTTTGTTAAATGTAGGTACTTGATCTGCGTGAGATGAGGAATGCTGGCAACCGACTTATTTCAGCACTTTCACTGGTAATCATAGTACCTTTTTTTTCGATCTTTTGAACTATAATTTTTTTTCCCCATTTTTTCTTGTTCTTTCTTCTTTTTGGTTTGCCTCTCTTGTTGGTTCCTGCAGGTTTCATCGCTAGGGTAAAAAGGCTTTGCTGTTGTTTTGAACGATAATTCATGCTATTGTTACGCTCCTACCATGTACTTTTATTTAGTGCAGAAGTCCACCACTTAATATTGTTGTACACAAATTACGCTCTCATATGTTTGTCCTCTTTAACTAACTTTGATGGGATGCTGTTTTTTTCTTGTTTAGGAGAGGTATCGTCATCTCAGAGTACTAAACCTTGAGTTTGCACAAGATATTGAAGACCGGCATTTTGTTCATCTAAAAGATATGGTAATATTTGCTCTCATTTTCTTCCTTTTATGTGACATTTCTTATTCAATGCTTAAACATTAATCGTTCACCATGCAACGATTTACAGAGTTCCATCTCACTGGACAATTTGGAGTTTCTGAACCTAAATGCATGTCAAAAAATTACTGATAAAGGAATTGAAGCAGTTACCAATCTTTGTCCTAATCTCCAGGGCCTTTCTATCTATTGGATTGTTGGGTATGTCCTTTGCTGGATATTTGCTTTGCTGCTCTCAACTTGTGTTCTAATTGCTGGAAATTTTTATGGCTCAGATTGACAGACTCAAGCATTATGCACATTACGAAGAAATGCAAGAAGATACTGGACTTGAACTTGAGTGGTTGTAAAGTAATATTAATTTAACATGCGGTTTCCATTTTACATTATTTTGTGTTCCTTTTTTTTTAATTCCTTTTTTTTAATTATGAATCCAGCAGCTGCGGATGTAGTGGGCTAAGAAGTTGCTTTTTTATTAAAAAAAAATGATCTCTTACAATGTCTATCTCCATAGAACACTGTATATATGATCATTTATCTTGTTTCGTATTCTTACTACGGATGTTTCATTTTAGGTATCTACATGCTATATCTATAGTTCTAATCCGAATCAGCAACAGGAATTGTTCACTTGGTTTATTAGGGCATGCGAATTAGATTCCTCATGATTTTGAACTGTACAATCTGTCCTGGGTCAAAAGTGCTTATTATGCTGAAAAGAAAACCGAATACAGAGCAATACAGCACACAACATGTTATGCGGTACGGGGTTACATGAGTTGCTGACTAAATGCAATTAAGAATACTGACATTCAAGTGCTTGTCTTCATTTGAACAGAACATGGTTGTAATGGAACATGAATAATAGCATTCTATAACTTGCATGTCAATATCTAGTTCTCCAAACTTTTCTTGTGTCTTTGCCCCCATCAAGTGCATATATTGCAGTGATATTTCTCATATGAGAGCACAGTGAGCCATTAAGGTTTGTCCTTTCAAATGCAGAATATATCTGACAAAGGTCTACAATTAATTGCTAATAATTATCAAGGACTAAAGAAGTTGAACATAACGAGGTATTGTTAGATGTCTCATACATATGTCACCAAGTGAACCATTCTTTTTAACTGATCTTTTTTATTCCCACAATTGGTGGGTTCTTGTAGACACAGAATCTGACATTCTTTTTAGGTGTGTTAAGTTGACAGATGATGGGCTGCAAGAAGTGCTTCAGAAATGTTCTTCTCTTGAAAGCTTGAACCTTTATGCCCTCTCGAGGTAACATTTTATTGAAAAGTATAATAGCAGATCTGTCTAGCAATAGCCAGTTAGTATCTAACCACCGATCTCACATGATGCAGTTTTACTGACAAGGTTTACAAGGAGATAGGATCTTTAACTAATCTGACATTCCTAGACTTATGTGGTGCCCAGGTAACTGTTTGCATATTTGCTTTGAACTATCAAGTCATTTTGTCGTCATTTGCTGATACGGTGTTTCCAGAATCTAACTGACGATGGTCTTGCATGTATATCAAGATGTGGAGGTTTGACATATCTCAATTTGACATGGTAAATAAAGAGCAAACGTTTTGTTTTACTGCCCGTGATATAAAACTCTGTTAACCTTTGTCATCATTGTCTCAGGTGTGTACGTGTTACTGATGTTGGAGTTATAGCTATTGCACAAGGCTGTCGGTCCCTTGAATTGCTAAGGTAATATGGAAGTATTACCTTAAAATAGTGAATTCATGGTGTCTTTTATTTATTTATTTATTATTTTTGCATGCTCTGCTTGCCATCTGTGCAGTTTATTTGGTATTGTTGGGGTAACTGATGCCTGTCTGGAGGCTTTGTCGAAATCATGCTCTCGCAATCTCACCACTCTTGATGTAAATGGCTGTATCGGTATTAAGGTGAGGACAAGAGAACTCTGACACTTTTTCTTTGGTTAGTGTCTTCTGTCACCTTCAACTCCTAAATGAACTCTTTGACAGAGGAGGAGCCGTGATGACCTGCTTAAGTTGTTCCCATTGCTGAGTTGCTTCAAAGTGCACAGCTAGCTGGAGCTCCAGATATTATTTGTTTTGCATCCGACATGAGTTGGTTGCTCGCATTGTTGAATGTGCCATTGAAGACCAGTCTCTCAAGAGGTCGAAACACAAGACAGCTTTTGACATCTTCTGGTTTTGTTCTTGTGTTGGGTTTAGCGAGACTAGTAGTATTCCTCAGCATGTGTGGCAATCTCCCATTGCGTTGGTATCTGTGTTATTTTCCTGGGTTGAGCATTACCGTTTGCAGAGCCATTTCAGTACACATTTCGGATAACACGTGGCACTTCCAATAGGAAACATGGCATTTAGGGCCTGTTTGCTTTAGTCCCTGACAGGCAGGTGCCTCCCAGGCGCTTGTTTTTGAGTGTATGGGGTTGAGATTGCTGCCTTAGTGCTTGTTTGGAATGGGAACTTGTCCATTTGGGTCTTTCCACTTTTAAGGTTGAATTTGTTTCAAATTTGAATTTAGATAGTGGAGTTGAAGGAGCAGAAAATAAAATATAGGATTAGTATAGAACACTTGAATTGCAGAAAAGGTTTTCTGGTTGGGTTGCATAAAAGTTTCCCATCGCCTAGCATTCTTCTTAGGGGGTGTTTGGCACGGCTCCGGCTGTGCCGGCTTCGGCTGTGGCTGTGGCTTCTCTGAAAAACCAGCTGTGCTGGCTGTGGCTGTGGCTGTGTCTGAAATCGTTTGGCAAAATAGCTTCTCCTGCAGCTTCTTCTGCAGCTTCTCTTGCAGCTTCTCCTGCAGCTTCTCCTGCAGCTTCATGGAATAGGAGGCAAATGTCCATATTGCCCTTAGGCATATGGATGCACTTTATACATGCATTTCTTCTTTCATAAGAGAAAATAGACTTGGACCATTAATTAGTAGCATATAAATTAATAAAGTATTAGTTACAAAAGTGGTTTCGACCATGAGACAACATTCCACCACAAATGATCATGAGGATCTAGAAAGATATATTGCCTTGGCAAGATCATCACGGAATTTATCCATGTCTCTATCACTAGAGTGTGGAGTTGATGTATCCGACGCATTTCTCGAAGGAAGGTTTTTCGAATATCTTGAAGGGATAGTTGGCACGTAATCGGGGTTACGATCACACTTCATGAAATGTTTATCTTGCGAATCATTCTCACGGATGAAGTTATGAAGGCACATGGTGGCTGCTATAATCATCATTTGCTTCTCCATTGGATAGCTCGGCATGTTGAGAAGAATTCTCCACTTGTTTTTCCACACGCCAAAAGTGCGTTCCACGGCATTACGAATACTTGAGTGCAACTGGTTGAAAGTTTCTTGCTCACCTTGTGGAGCAACTCCTCTCCTCCAATCAGGAATATGGTACCTTTGACCTTTATATGGTGTCAAGTATCCCAGACGATTTGGATATCCGGCATCACCTGCGTAAAATTTTCCTACAAAAGAAACAAGAATTTAGCAATCATCGACAAGTTGACATGAGAAACAGTTAGGAGGAAGCAATATAGACAATAAAGTGATACCTGAAGGAGGGTGCGGGAATGTAGGATCCTTCTCAATTGCATGATATAGCACACTTGTGTCATGCATAGAGCCAGGTTGTCCGATGGATGCATATGTGAACCGCAAGTAAAAATCAACCACAGCAAGAATATTTTGAGTTGCTTTACCACTTCTCCCAATATATCTAATAACATCATGAGGAGGTGGTACCACTGTGATATGAGTTCCATCAATTGCTCCAATGCAATCTTTGAAAAATGGCATCATCCTTGCATCACCAGTAATCCTTGGGTGAGTAGTAGAGAAATTAGGATCAATGGGCCTTATGTAGTGCGGACACATAGCCATCAAACAATCCAAAACCTCACTAAATTTTCTGCATAATGTCTCCCCTGAATGCTTGAAAGTACCATATAAAGCACTATATGACCAACCATGCCCAACAGTGACAAGGAAGATAGCAAGTGCTTCAATAGAGCTCATATTAATGGTGGATTTGAGGCCATAAGTACTCACTAAGAGGTCATGTAATTTGTAGAACAGAGGAGCATCCATTCTGAACATCTTGTAGCTTGTACGAGAATGGCTCAAGGTCTCCATAACCCAACTGTGACCACTTTGCAATGGGACCCTAGGAGGTTGTTTGTCAAGATATGTCAAATAGTATTCGGCAGCAAGAAATGCAGCAGCAAGTCGTATTTTCTGACCCTTCTGGACCAATGACAAAGTCTTCACTATCCACTCATGCGAATCACTATACACAAACATGAGTAACATAGATAAGTTGGACAACACAAACATGAGTAACATAGATAAGTTGGGCAACACAAAAATGAGTAATATAGATAAGTTTGAAACACAATAACGAGTAACATAGATAAGATTGACAACACATAAATGAGTAGCCTAGATAGGTTTGAAACAACACAAATAAACCAAAAAGATGCAAAGTAACATGCTGCAAGCATGTATCATGGCTCTACTTTGCCACATCATTCCTAGTCATCCACTCATGCTTGTCCTTCAACCAAGCAAACCTTTCTTCTGGTGTTTCCAAGGTCATAAACATTTCCCTTTCAGGCCCCTTGGTTAATTCTATAGATGCAATGAAGAACTCTCTGGTGCCAGGTGTAGCACCACACTCCCTCACTAATTTCATTACATCCGTGATGGAAAAATTACTAGAGTTGTCAACCCTTCTTGCAACGGACTCAACAGAAGTAGTTGTCCTCTCACTTTGCTGCATAAGAACTCCAAACTGATCCTTCAGCCAATGTCGCACAGCAGTTTTGGGTTTCTTTTGCCTGTCGTTGACATTCACTCTCCTAGTTGCCCCACTTGTAGGTGTTGGCAGTTCCTCCAAGTCATCATCAGAATCCTCATTTTCGTCTTCTTCATCAGGATCAAAGGCATCATTCTCACCTGCTTGGGATGGCGGTACACCGCTAGAAGCACACCAATGATCATCACCGGTGTTCAGCAGGTTTGCAAACATAATATCCAACTTATCCTCATGTTGAAGGCCTTTATCTTTGAACCTACCAGAACCTTTGATTTGCTGCACAAAAGGGAAGCATAAATAATTTGTCACAATGTGGTGCTATAAGTGGGGGGGGGGGGGGGGGGGGGGGGGAAACTGCAAATGAAACTGAACATGAACTTACTTTTCCCATTCTAGACCACCATTCATCCGACATTTCAATATTCTTTTGATTTGCATCCCAACCAAGACCTGTTTGCTTAGTCAATTTCTTCCATATAGCATGGTCTTGTTTCAATTTATCCCATTTGTTCTTGAACTGTTTTCTAGTGTACGATAGACCGGTAATGTCTTTGAACCTTCGGATGACATTAAGATAACAGTTGTACTCAAATGAGTGTTGGAACGATTTCCGAGTTCAATTCCTCGGCAAAAAAGCTCACATACT